>CAJHNH020000934.1:278756-311193 GCA_905116865.2 Candidula unifasciata | reverse complement strand
TAATCTGATGTTCCCAAAATGGTTAAGCTGAAAGGGACATAAACCTAAGATGTAAATGGATAACCACAGAATGGTGAAGCCGATAAAACTTGAGCCTGGAGGTAACATGCGCGCCGATGTCCAAAAAACTGGTAGAGCCGACAAGAGACAACCTAAAGATGGGGTGCATATCGATATACACAACCTGATGTACAAGACAAACAAGCAACGATAAGGGGTTTCACCATGCATGAAATATGCAGAAATGACAGGCAAGCTGTAAACCACAGCATAACGTATCAAGATCCCTGATTAGGGGGAACGAAGTGTTAGCAGCAGCAGCAGTAGTAGTAGAAGTAGCAGCAGCAGTAGTTGTAGTATTAGTAGTAGCAGCAACAGTAGTAGTAATAGTTAGTAGGAGAGAGAAAAAAAAAAAAGAAGCAGAAGACGAAAAAGAAAAAGAAGTAGAAGAAGAAGAAGAAGAAGAAGAAGAAGAAGAAGAAGAAGAAGAAGAAGAAGAAGAAGAAGAAGAAGAAGAAGAAGAAGAAGAAGAAGAAGAAGAAGAAGAAGAAGAAGAAAAAGAAGGAGAATAAGAAAGAGAATAAGAAGAAGAAGTAGAAGATATAATCGCTAATGAGTTGCATTCTTTCGTTGTGTAAATTATCTTCATGTTTCTCATCCTCGCTTCTTGCACTTTACCAGTGCTTTTGAAAGCTGATTATTATATTTCTTATGTTAAACCACTGCCTTCTCTAATAAGGCCGTGGTTAAACAAACGACGAGCAGACGATAATAGCTGACAGGCAACTTCTGCTGCTGACATTTCAAAGCCAACAAAAATCGATATAGGAAAATACAAATACACATTCCGGGTCCATGTTTTTCCTCCACATTTTTTGCTCGCCGGTGTTCTGATAGTTTTATACTGCAAAATCTTCATTCTTCAGATTTCTAGAAATATGGATAGATTTCTAAACAGGCAAAGATACACACAGCTAAAAAAGATATGTGTATGTGTATACATATACATACATACATACATACATACATACATACATACACACACACCACACACACACACACACACACACACACACATATAATATATATATATATAATATATTATAATATATATATATATATATATATATATATATATAATATATATATATATATTATATATATATACATATTTATGTTTTTACACACACACACACACACACACACACACACACACACACACACACACACACATATATATATATATATATATATATATATATATATTAGGGCTGTACCGAATAGGAATATGTTGTGGGAATGTATGGGGAAAAAAGGAATCAGCAATCATCTCATTAATATTTGCAAAAGCCTGTACACACGTAGTGAATGCTGCATAAGATCAAAGGCAGAGTTGTCTAGAACCTTTATAGTGAACTCTGGTGTGAGTCAGGGCTGTGTACTATCGCCGCTTCTTTTCATAACATACATGGACGCCATATGTAGCGAAACAGACTTTAATCAGGGAGAAGATATAACAATTACTTTTCGCCGACGACCAGGTACTCATAGCAGAAAATATGGAATGTCTACAGAACCACCTAAATCAAATTAGTAACAAAGGGGAGGAATATAATATGAAAATAAACACTACGAAGACAGAGACAATGATGATAGGAAGACATAAAGACAATTTAGAAATTAAATTAAAAAACAACACCCTGAGACAAACAGAGGAATTAAAGTATTTGGGAGCAATTTTTACTTCAGACGGAAAACTGGACAGAGAAATTAGCTCCAGATATGCCAAAGCTAATCAAGTAATGGGTCAACTATCTCCCCTGTTGACACACAAGTAGATACCTCAGAGTACTAAAGTGAATCTTATCAGAACTATTTTTTGGCCAATATTATGCTATCAGTGCCAAACGTGGACACTTACATCCTCCAATGAACGTAAAATTGTGACAACAGAGATGAAATGCCTTAGAAGAGCTGCAGGAGTTTCAAGGAAAGACAGAATACAAAATCATGAAATCAGACGAATGCTAGGAATAAAGCCAGTCGTACAGGTCATCAAAGAACAACAAATGAAATGGTTTGGACACAAGAATGCCCTGGTACTATCTGCCACAGCGAGCCACACTAAAACGTTACAACGGGTATAAAGCGAGTGGAAGACCTCGGAAAAGATGGAGTGATGGCATTAAGAATAGCCTTACAGAAATGAACATCAGTCTTAATAGTGCTCTTGACAGAGCTCATCAACGAACATTACATATCCCTCCGACACTTCGATAAGGTACAAGGTGGAAGAGAAGAAGAAGAAGAAGAAGAAGAAGAAGTACAGAATAGTGATTTTCACTATTCGGCCGAATACGAATCGTGGGACCAACTATTCGGCCGAATACGAATAGTGTTTCATCATCATAAGGCGCCTTGCCGACTGACGTATGTGATTATTCCTCGCCACAATCTGCGATCTCTGGCAGCATGTATTAGTTCGTGTGCTAACACACCTCCTTACCATGCAAGAAGACTGTCAAGAATCTTCTCTCGTTGTCTTTCTCTATCCCTCCTTCCACAGATCTTTCCAGTGGTCACCACATGTTCCATTTTCCCTCTGCCCATAACATGGCCGAAAAATGATGACTGTCTCCTTTTGATGTCTGTGATTAGTTGTCTTCGGGCTCCCGCCTCTTTCAAAACCTCTTGGTTGCTTGTGTGTGTGTGTGTGTGTGTGTGTGTGTGTGTGTGTGTGACTGTTCAAGGTATTTTAAGCATTGTTCTGTAAAACTACATCTCCGAGGCCCCAAGAAATTGTTTGGCCTGCCTACCGATTGTCTAGGACTTATAACCATATGTTAAAACTGGATGTTTATAGCAAGCAAGAATTCTTTTTGTAATTTTCAATGACAAAGAAATATTGCATAAGATGTTCTTCATTTTATAAAATGCAGTTATTGCCTGTCGCTTGTGCTCTAGACAGACAGAACGAGCGATGGATCGTACAATGTACAGGCAGCCGGATGGACAGGCAGAAAACCGGACTGACAGACAGACAGACAAGCAGACAGCCCCATATCTCATCTTTTTTTTCCCTGTGCCAGTAAGCCCATACATAAACGTGCGTCCATCTTTATGACAATGACTGTGAAGAATTAAAACGTGACATGATTAGCAATATCTGTGCACGCTTACATTGTTTAGGGTGGATCTTGGGTTTACAGAAGCAAATCATGTCAACGAAATTAGCTTTGTTATCTTGAGGGTTCTTTCCATTGTTAACTACCCTATTTGTTCTCCACCCCTCTCCATCTTCTTATTTTTAGTGCCTCTACGAACCCATTCTGTCTGTCTTTCTTTCTGAATCTGTATTTCTAAATCTGTCTGTCTGTGTGACTGTCTGTCTGTCTGTGTGTCTGTCTGTGTGTCTGTCTGTGTGTCTGTCTGTGTGTCTGTCTGTGTGTCTGTCTGACTGTCTGTGTGTCTGTCTGACTGTCTGTCTGTCTGTCTGTGTGTCTGTCTGTCTGGCTGGCTGGCTGGCTGGCTGGCTGGCTGGCTAACTGTCTGTCTGTCTGTCTGTCTGTCTGTCTGTCTGTCTGTCTGTCTGTCTGTCTGTCTGTCTGTCTGTCTGTCTGTCTGTCTGTCTGTCTGAAATAGGGGTGACATTTTCAAAAACGAATAAAACAAGAGCGACGTATTTACAACTATTTGTATTAACCGTTACAAGACATTATTTGGAGAAACGGACGTTGATCAAAGAAAGGCTTATAAGGGCACTACATGATTATTGTGATAACGATGATGATAATGACGATGCTAATGAACCCAATGTGCTAACCTCCCCCACTCCGCTTTTTGTTGTTGACCCGATTCTTTCATAAAGTCAAGCTTTCGGAAAATGAAACCTCCATATGATTCCAAAATTAATCCTCAACGTGATTCCAAAATTAATCCTCCACATGATTCCAAAATTAACCGGTTATATTGAGTATGAGGGACCGCTAGTACAGTTCAGAAAAAAAGTAGTTTAATTAACTTTTTTTTTGCGTTGGCGTTGATAAAGACACATTTTAGCTTCTGCTAAATCTGGCCTTTTCTGATGACACAGCTGCCAAAACGCGAGCTTTACGTCATCAAAATCTAGTATTTCAATTCCATTCGCTTTGGTTTCTCATTACCAAAGACTGCAATAGTCGGAGTAATAGAAACAAACAAAAATGTGTGTGTGTTTGTGGGGGGTGGGGTTGAAAAAAAGAGGCGGTGGGGGGAGGGGGGGGGTTCGACCAGACATCCTACACAATCAGAGCAGCAAGGAAAACTGGCCAACAAAAACTCCAAAAGCTGTCCCCAAAAGCTGAGACATTTTGCTCATGTTAAACGTCACGGTGGCCTGGAGAGAACTGTGATGGAGGGTACAATATCCGGAAAAAGAGGCAGAGGCAGTTCTCCTTGCAGATGGATACACGACGTTGAATCTGCATTGGCTAAGAAAACACATAGGGCGGGAGAATTGGCTAGAGAGAGAATGATTTTCACACTTGCCCTTACCACGGCCTGATTTGACATTAAAAATGTCTATTTGTCAAATCACTTGGACTGTATGGAGCGAAAACACGGAGACCAGCTAAGACAATTTCCAACAAACTAGGTACATTCAATAAATGCCTGCGCAGAATAGAGGAATGTCAATGGAATGACAGAATCAGTAATGTAGAGCTTTCGAAGAGAACTAAACAAGTTCCAGCGGACCAAGGGGTGAAGTATTCGACGCTGGTGTTGGATAGGACACACGTTAAGGAAATCTGTGAACAGTATAACTAGAATGTCTTTGCACCGGAGCTCACACGGTCATAGAAATGAAGACAGGCTATAAAACATGCGAAAAGGGGAAGTATAGAGTTTAAGAAAGGGATTTCACGGGAGAGCTGCATGCAATATGGAAGGACAGCACAACTTGGGTTAGTCGGTTAAAGACTTCGGTTCAGGTAAGTTGATTCAAGAATTTACATCACAGCACTTGGGGCTTTCCCATGCGTGCTCTGTCCTCATCTTCAGCAGCCAGCGCAGAGACCAATACTAATGGTACTGGTCACAGTCTGGTTATATGTCCGTCTTGCCTTTCCTCCGAGTGTAGTAAGCCGGCCAGACCCTCTGGTTACACCCAGGTGCCTCATTCTCTCCAGGCCATAATAATCTTGTTTCCCCTACTGATTCTGTTTCTTTTTTCCAAAGGGTTTTTTCATGTATCAGTTCACCACCCAGTGGTGCAGATCCAGCCAGTCTGTCTGCCTGTTTATTGCCCACCACGCCGGCACGTCTGGTTAGTGACCTATGCTCCATTAGGGAATATTAAGCAGAAGAAGTTACAGGAGCAACGTTCTGTGAAAGACCTACTGACTGGTGATAAACAAAGAAAGCAAAGCTGTCTGCTGACGCTAGCGGCGCTTTCGTCATAAGGTGCCAAATCGATTTTATGTAGACCAATCGGCACAAGATGGGTGATGAGTTTACGGTCACATCGGTTGCCTTTACTTCCCATACATTCTCCTTGCATCATTTTAAGTTGGGTCGAACGGAAAGCCACAGTCAAGTGTAAGTTTCGCCACGATGTGGATTGCACACAGGCCCTTCGTAACTGCTATGTTGTGGTAAACGTTGTGCCACCACCAGAATTATGATGGCGATGATGATGATGCTGATGAGATGATGAGGATGATGGTGATTAAAATGATGATAACGACGAGGATGATGATGATAATGATGAAGATCTTGATTATGATGATGACGATGATAATGAAGACTATGATGATCATAATGATGGTGATGATGATGATGATTATGATGATGATGATGATGATGATGATGATGATGATGATGATGATGATGATGATGATGATGATGATGATGATGATGATGATGATGAAGATATTGATTATGATGATGATGATGACGATGATAATGAAGACTAAGATGATCATAATGATGGTGATGATGATGATGATGATGATGATGATGATGATGATGATGATGATGATGATGATGATGATGATGATAAAGACTATGATAGCGACGACGGATACTAAAACATTGCCATGGTTTACTAAAACAAATTTCGTGTGTAGGATATGGGGTTTTATTCTTTCGACGTCGTCCACATGACTCTTCGAAAGCTGATACGTCTATTCAAACATCTTTTCCGTCCCCTCCTTCTCTTTATCCTCCTCAGCTTTCTCATCATCGGCTTTCTCATCTTCGGCTTTCTCATCTTCGGCTTTCTCATTATCGGCTTTCTCATTATCGGCTTTCTCATCATGGGCTTTCTCATCTTCGGCTTTCTCATCATCGGCTTTCTCATCTTCGGCTTTCTCATCTTCGGCTTTCTCATCTTCGGCTTTCTCATTTCGGCTTTCTCATCTTCGGCTTTCTCATCTTCGGCTTTCTCATCTTCGGCTTTCTCATCTTCGGCTTTCTCATTTCGGCTTTCTCATCTTTGGGCTTTGGCCTTCGGGCTTCGGGCTGCGGGCTGCTGGCTGCTGGCTGCTGGCTGCTGCTGCTGCTGCTGCTGCTGCTGCTGCTGCTGCTTCTTCTTCTTCTTTCTCTTCTTCTTCTTCTTCTTCTTCTTCTTCTTCTTCTTCTTCTTCTTCTCTTCTTCTTCTTCTTCTTCTTCTTCTTCTTCTTCTTCTTCTTCTTCTTCTTCTTCTTCTTCTTCTTCTTCTTCTTCTTCTTCTTCTTCTTCTTCTTCTTCTTCTTCTTCTTCTTCTTCTTCTTCTTCTTCTTCTTCTTCTTCTTCTTCTTCTTCTTCTTCTACTTCTACTACAATAATTGCTGCTGCTGCTACTACTTCTCGTGCTGTGTTGTGTTACACTGTGAAGCTCGCTGGTCTACAGGATTAGAAAAGAAGAAGAAGATGCATTATATAAGCAGGCCATAAGTGATACATGTGTTGAGGTAGACTGGTTTTAGAAAAAAGGGGGGAGGGATGTAAAATTAAATGTGTTGCTTGGGTTGAAATCGTAAAGGAAACAGAAATGAATGGGAGAAAAAAACAATATATTTACATATAAGATGAGAGCCCAGCGTTTACAAAGAAATCCACTCAATACACAGTCAGAAGTCGGTATTCGTCATTAATCTGTTCTTGAGAAGAGGTCAAAAATTAAAATGATCATAATCAAATGATTTTTTTATATAGAAAAAAAAAAAAAAAGAAACAACTGAAAATTGTTTCAACCGTTCCTATTCCCCCAATTTTGCATTTCTAAGGTTGACGTAAATATACTGCAGGCCCGCACAAATCATTATCATCATCATCAATTGTCTTTATTCTTAGTGGCACATAAGGCTTCCTGCCAAATTATCAGCGTTTCCAGGCGTTGCAACACCGTTGGTTTTTTTTTTTTTTTTTCTTTTTTTAGTTTTTTGTGTGTTCGGTTTAAAGAAGTTATCCAACGTTGTTAATTTTCTTCTGTTTTTAAAAGTTGTTCAAAAGTTTACAAAAATACCGTCATCAAATTGATTGATACGCCGATTACCGATTAGCGATGTTAAGGTAACATTTATCTATAAAAACCTGCAATTTTTGTTCTATTTGCTAGTGGACAGCCATTCCCTAATTTTAGATCTTAGAACCGGTTCATAATCTTCTTTTTCCACGTCAGATGACCCACTGGCCACGTCAGAGAAGGGACGAATGGTGACTTTTCCGGCGAATATCAAATTAAAGTTATAAAATAAAATTTAGGATGGATTAAAAAAAAAAAGAGAAAAAAAAAAAACAGAGAGAGAGAGAGAGAGAGAGAGAGAGAGAGAGAGAGAGAGAGAACAGACAGACAGACAGACAGACAGACAGACAGACAGACAGACAGACAGACAGACAGACAGAGAGAGAGAGAGAGAGAGAGAGACAAATATTGATGTTCTACTGCAATGGCAGCAACGGCTCTGAAATCACAAGCTCTAATTGAAGAAGACTTCTCTTAACAAGGGCGGATTTTGCTGGTTACACTCGCTATTGCCATTGGCTGTTATTCCAATGCCTCCTTAACAAACTAAGTAACAGAATCTTCTGGAAAGACAGAAAGGTGCAAACAACAACAGCAACAGTGCATGATATGGTACACATTGTGCAGGTCGCAAAGTCTTGTGGAAATATTTTCCCAGTAGGCGTTACCAACTAAAAAGATTAGTTTACATTTTTTATCCAGGACACTCTGGAGTAAGAGGGAATGAACAAGCGGATTGGCTTGATGACAGGACAACGGTAGGTACAGGAAAAGCAATGAACGGGGCTGACCTTCTTAATGCTCTCAATGAGACAGGACGAGAAGATTTTTCAGTAGACGACTCTGAATCGGCAACACCTAAAAGACTACATGAACTAAAAGTCAAAAGAGGTGACGCCAAACAAAAATATTACACAGGTAGCCAAAGAAGAATAGTAAACCAACACTGAACTGGTGTTATCAGTCAACACACGCTCAGGAAATACTGAAGATGGTATCCGAGCGCTTATGGATTGTGCAATGTGCAGTAAAGAATATCTCTCGATAACTTAACTAACTAACTAACTAACTAACTAACTAACTAACTAACTAACTAACTAACTAACTAACTAACTAACTAACTAACTAACTAACTAACTAACTAACTAACTAACTAACTAACTAACTAACTAACTAGCTAACTAACTAACTAACTAACTAACTAACTAACAAACTAACAAATTAACACACTAACAAACTTACACACTAACAAGCTAACAAACTAACTAACAAACTAAATAACACACTAACTAACTAACTAACTAGCTAACTAACTAACTAACTAACTAACTAACTAACTAACTAACTAACTAACAAATTAACACACTAACAAACTTACACACTAACAAGCTAACAAACTAACTAACAAACTAAATAACACACTAAATAACAAACTAACTAACAAACTAACTAACTAACAAACCAACTAACAAACCAACTAACAAACCAACTAACAAACCAACTAACAAACCAACTACCAAACCAACTACCAAACTAACTAACAAACTAACTAACAAACTAACAAACTAACTAACAAACAAACAAACTAACAAACAAACTAACAAACAAACTAACAAACAAACTAACAAATAAACTAACTAACTAACAAACTAACTAACAAACAAACTAACTAACAAACTAAGTAACAAACTGACTAACTAACAAACTAACTGACAAACTAACAAACAAACAAACAAACAAACAAACAAACAAACAAACAAACAAACAAACAAACAAACAAACAAACAAACTAACTAACTAAATAACTAACTAACTAACTAACTAACCTAACTAACCTAACCTAACCTAACTAACTAACTAACTAACTAAGTACCTAACTAACTAACTAACTAACTAACTAACTAACTAACTAACTAACTAACTAACTAACTAACTAACTAACTTACTAACTAACCTAACTAACTAACTAACTAACTAACTAACTAACTAACTAACTAACTAACTAACTAACTAACTAACTAACTAACTAACTAACTAACTAACTAACTAACTAACTACTAACTAACTAACTAACTAACTAACTAACTAACTAACTAACTAACTAACTAACTAACTAACTAACTAACTAACTAACTAACTAACTAACTAACTAACTAACTAACTAACTAACTAACTAACTAACTAACTAACTAACTAACTAACTAACTAACTAACTATTTAAGTAACTAGCTAACTAACTAACATACTAACTAACTAACTAACTAACTAACTAACTAACTAACTAACTAAATAACTAACTAACTTGCTAACTAACTAACTAACTAACTAACTAACTAACTAACTAACTAACTAACTAACTAACTAACTAATTAGATAACTAACTAACTAAAAAACTAAAAAACTAACTAATTATATAGATAACTAACTAACTTAACTAACTAACTAACAAGGTAAGTAACTAACTGACTAGTTAACTAACTAACTAACAAACTAACTAACTGACTGGCTAACTAACAAGGTAACTAGCTAACTGACTAGTTAACTAACTAAGTAACTAACTAACTGACTGACTGGTTAACTAACTAATTAACTAACTAACTAACTAACTGACTGACTGGTTAACTAACAAGGTAACTAACTAACTGACTAACTAACTAACTAACTAACTAACTAACTAACTAACTAACTAACTAACTAACTAACTAACTAACTAACTAACTAACTAACTAACTAACTAACTAACTAACTAACTAACTAACTAACTAACTAACTAACTAACTAGCTAGCTAGCTAACTAACTAACTAACTAACTAACTAACTAACTAGCTAACTAACTAACCAACTAACTAACAAGGTAACTAACTAATTGACTAGTTAACTAACTAACTAAACAACTAACTAACTAACTAACTTGAGTAACTAACTAACTAACATAACTAACTAAACATAACTAACTAACTAAGTAACTAAGTAACTAACTAAGTAACTAAGTACCTAACTAACTAACTAACTAAGTACCTAACTAACTAACTAACTAACTAACTAACTAACTAACTAACTAACTAACTAACTAACTAACTAACTAACTAACTAACTAACTAACTAACTAACTAACTAACTAACTAACTAACTAACTAACTAACTAACTAACTAACTAACTAACTAACTAACTAACTAACTAACTAACTAACTAACTAACTAACTAGCTAGCTAACTAACTAACAAACTAAAAAACTAAATAACTAATTAATTATATAGATAACTAACTAACATAACTAACTAACTAACAAAGTAACTAACTAACTGACTAGTTAACTAATTAACTAACTAACTAACTAACTAACTAACTACTAACTAACTAACTAACTAACTAACTAACTGACTGGCTAACTAACAAGGTAACTAGCTAAATGACTAGTTATTAACTAACTAACTAACTAACTAACTAACTAACTAACTAACTAACTAACTAACTAACTAACTAACTAACTAACTAACTAACTAACTAACTAACTAACTAACTAACTAACTAACTGACTGGTTAACTAACAAGGTAACTAACTAACTGACTAGTTAACTAACTAACTAATAAACTAACTAACTAACTAACTAACTAACTAACTAACTAACTAACTAACTAACTAACTAACTAACTAACTAACTAACTAACTAACTAACTAACTAACTAACTAACTAACTAACTAACTAACTAACTAACTAACTAACTAACTAACTAACTAACTAACTAACTAACTAACTAACTAACTAACTAACTAACTAACTAACTAACTAACTAACTAACTAACTAACTAAAGAACTAACTAACTAACTAACTAAACTAACAAGGTAACTAACTAACTAACTAACTAACTAACTAACTAACTAAACTAACTAACTAACTAACTAACTAACAAACTGACGGACTGACTGACTGGTTAACTAACTAGGTAACTAGCTTACTAGCCAGTTGGACGACCGACACAGGCACCAAGGTCTAAACGCGCCCACAAACGCACTCACACACGCACACACATGCATACACCTGCATTCACAAAACACTCTTCTTTCAACAAAGATTTAACCACATGAATTTTCAGACGTTCACAAAATCTGTGCCAGGCAATAATGAGATGGGGAGATCATTTTCCGGAATTTCCCACCCAGAAAATCCCTGGAAAATTCTGGAAAATGACAAGAGCTCCTTCTGAGTCTAAGCTGCAGTGATCCCCCTTACAAATGTTACATACAATATTGAATAGCATCTTTAAAATGTTACAAATCTGTTAGATGAAGCCTGTTTGCCATTCTAATTAGGTTACATGTCCCCGTATTTGTTCAAAGGCCACATGGTTTTGGGAAAAGAGGAGGGGGTATGAGCATAGACCCATTGCATTCCTAACAAACATGTCGTAGGAGTAAACTAATCAATTTTCTAGGAAGTTGGAATGCATCTGCCTGAGAGTTGTGGAAACAACAGTCTGCATACAAAAAGCAAGATCCGAAAACAGATGTACACGCATAACAAGTTCTGGAACAAGGTTGACGTCGATAAATGGATGAACAACCTGAAATGTCCACCGGAGTTTAAAGCCGGCGAATGCAAAGAAGAAGAAGAAGATGATGACGTGACCATTTTTAAAATTATATATATATATATTCTGGAATATATAACATTATACAAAGACACCTGGTATAACACGTTCTTTATTCTCACTAACAGTCTTCCGTTGTAGCTAATGCCAAGGGGCGTTGGTAAGCAATGAAATCATAGCATTCAGTCTTGTCTGCTCTCAACTAATTATGGTGCAAAATGATCCTCCACGCAATGATACAAAACAGTTAGTTGGTTAGTAGTCTTTCCTCATGAACAAGCTGAACGTTGTGCGTGCTATTTGAAAGCGATTGAAAAGTTTGAGGCAGATAGATCATTACGGTCTAGGCAGAATGGCGCTGCGAGGGGTTTCAAGGGGGTTTGACTGGCGCTTAAAACTCAGGGGAAAGGCGAGACGGTTACTAGTGCCGTCTGAATGAGAACTCTTCGCTTGCTGGTGAAGATGGGGACTGAGCGTTTATAAGGGGGTGTTTCGAGTGCTGTGATGACAATTCTTAATTCAACAATCTTTCCCCATGATCTTAGGGCGGTGCATAGAGAGAGGTCGTAGCTCTCCGTGTCTGGCTGTTCATTGTTATCTGTTTAAGGTCTTGAATGTGTATTAAAACTACGACTGAGCATTCATTCCCTGATGATGGTTCTACGCAGGGTCTCTTGTCGTCCTTCCCGTTTTCTTTTCCCTTCCGGTGTTGATCGACATGCCGATAAGTCGCCATCGTAAAACACCCTTTGTTTTAGAATCAGATTTCTAGCTAAACAGCCCAGCATCTTTATTCAAAACACCCTTCTGCCTTTCTTCCTTTTACACTTTTCATTTGTCACTAAGTACTTCAGTATTGCTCTTCTTAAAGTTTTCTCAAATTTAATTAATATTTTCTGATACGAGAAGTTCTCTGTGATTTTTTTTTTCCTTTAACAAAACTGCTTTACGCTTGAAAATACTTTAGCTGCGGGGACCTATGGATATGCCCAGTGTGCCATGATGTCAACTCTTAAATAAGTAAATCTTTACGCTTATTTTCTCCATACGCTGTTCTCACAATTTTTTTTAATAAGACGATAGATTTGCAGCCTTTTCGTAATTTTTCTCCAATCGGTTGTCCACGAGCGAAAATCCCCACATAAGGATTCTTTCTTTTAAGCTCTTAAGAACTCGTTTCTCTCGCCCTAATAACACATGCTTAGATGAACTCGTCGCCCCCTAATTAACAGAGAATACTTAGAATGTCTTCATTAACTCGTTTTCTTGACCTAATAACAAAGACTACATAGAATATCTGGAACATGCAACGAACTCAGGCCCAGCTCGGCCCAGCTACACACTTACGAATGACGAAGTCGGGACAGGACGATGTGCAGGGCGTTTATTCATACTTGTTAATCTTTGAGACGTGTAATTTCAAGCGACAGGGATGTCAGGTTGGTGCGACGTTTTATTGCCTCAAAGGTCTTACCGGTACCACACCATAACATGTACAACTGGCCCTAACCCCAACCTCCCTACCCTACTCACTGAACCTTGGTCCCATATAGAGAGAGTGCATTCTACACCCAACTGACGTAGACCAGCCTGACCAGTCATTAATGACAGGCCAGCTAGTGTGTAGCTGGGTGGGGCTGGGCATGAGTTCGTTGCTAGTTCCAAATATCTTCATGCTGTTAAATGTTTCTTTCCTCCGCCAAATTAACAAATGCCAAGAACTCCTTTCGTATGATATGTTCACTAGGCAAACGGTGATAGGCGCATAATTTTACTGATCAGTCGACATTCACAAGTTGTTGTCCGTCCTCTATCACTGCCTGTGGCATCTTCTTGTACCCCCCTTTTTTAGAATGCGCCCATGTAAATAATCAAATTCACCTCCAGATTGATTCGACCCCAGGACCTTCAAACAAGCCTCGAGCCACTTCACATTAGCGACGCCTGCTTTCCCACAACGTACTCACTCGTAAACACATCCCATTATTTGTTTTTCTATCCATGTTAACCCCATAACCTTGCCTACAGTGCTAAAAAATATTAACAATACTCTGACATCTAGAAGACCCATTTCGGCCGCGGCGCTGCCATCGATTTTCTTCCATTCTGCCACTGTCGTTATTATCCTGTTTTCTAGGCTCGTGTGGAACTCTGGCACACTCCCGATCTTACTTGTCCACTTGGGAATCACAGCGCATGCGTGAATTGTGACGCTGGTTGTTGGCACCAAGAACAGGAGGCTGTAAAAAGCGTCTTTTCGGTGCTTTCCACATTGTCATTCACTTGCAAATTTGCCTTTCTGTCAGCAGTTCCGCTGCTTTTGCGCGGAAGGCATAGAAATTACTTCAGACTGCACACATTTGCCTTTCTTTAAATATTTTTGATTTGGTTAAAATTTGCTTCAAATAGACGCCGAAGTCTAAATTGCTTGTTTATAGTGGTTGACTTGTAAACACGTTGAATTAATTTAAGTAAATGGTTAAATGTGGAAAAATTCTGCTTTGTTAAAGCTTCTTTGTAACAAAATTTGTAACTCACCCAAAAGAGGAACAGCGTGTGATTTGAGGTGTTCAGCTTACATTGGTTTTTAAGAGAAAAACTAAACAGGAGGAAGAGCGCCAAAGACTCGCGATTTTCTATTGATCCAGTTGACAAGCAAAACGTTGTGACTGTTATTTGACAAGATCTAGACAGATCATTTGGGACTAAAAGGTAAGTCATTTGATGCTCCACCATCTTCGTCGTTGTTATTTTTTCCCTGTTTTTCTTTTGACTACATTTTCCATACTCATCACCATCACCACCACTGTTATCACCACCACTATTATCACCACCACTATTATTACCACAACTATTATCACCACCATAAATCTCACCATCATTATCATTATGTTCTTCTTCTTTTTTTTCTTCTCTCCAGTTCCAACTCTTTATCTCTCACAACCTTTTTCTCCTCCACATCCTTACATTTCTCCTCTTTATTTTCCATCTTTCCTTCTTCCTCATTCGCGACCATTCATCTATTCCCCTTCCTTTTTTATGTAATTTTCAGTTTTACATGTTCATTTTTAATGTATTTTATTTTTCATCTGTAGTTTTATCCAACTGTATTATTGTGTAGTTTACTTGCTGTTCTTTGAATATCAGTTTGAAATGTAATTTAAAATGTGGCTAACCAAACAGTCGCAGTTACTTGAACACTGTTGCTACAGTTGTTACAAATTTGACGGAGCACTGTCTGAATGATTTGCTTACCGAAATAATATAAATAACCCGGAAACAATAGTTTTTAAATGGCGTAGGATGGTTTACTATAGCTTCTAAAGTCAATAGCTAAGGTTCGACTCTGAAAGCAGGCTTAGGAAGTTCAGGACAGGCATGCTTCGTGCAGAGTGGCAGGCTTCGCTGCGGAGGACACGGGTGAGGAGTATTGTCTGGATTTTTTCACCTGGGTATGCCAGTGTGTTGGGAAATGAACAGGCGGACAGACTGGCTGGCTCTGCACAGCTTGGTGGAATACTGATGCATGATAAGGCAGACGTGGTTAGTGCCTTGTGTGAGAGCTTGTACAGTTCGGACGAGCAGATTGATCACCACAGTGTGGTGAGATTGATGCAGTTTGGAGTGACGAGAGGTTTATCAGAAGCTCGAGGCTCAGAGGAAAGGCAAGACAGACGTTTAATCTGAATGCTACTGGCACCATTAGTATCGCAACTCTTCGCTGGCTGCTGAAGATGGGGACGGAGCACTTATGGGAATGCCCTGAGTGCTGTGATGTCAATTCTTGAATCAAATCAAATGAAATCTAGCCGAGGTTCTATCCTTTAAAAAAAATTAAAAATTTTCTATTCAATACGCTTCCAAAGAAAATCGCGACAGCCCAGCATACTTGCACGCTTGTCTGCTGATGGTTGAGTAATTATCATCATGTAGGAGGTCATTTACAGGAAATGATAGACAATGTGGTGTTAGAAACTGGAAGAATAGGCCTCAGGTTGAACAATGGGAAGACAGAAGTAATGGTGGTATCAAAGAAACGAACTATTCCTAAGTGTGTAATAAAGGTTGATGGTGTTATTTTAGGACAAGTACAGAAATTTAAGTATCTGGGCACATTGATAACATCAGATGGAAGATGCATAACTGAGATAAGAAACAGAATAGGACAGACAAAAACTGCATTTTATAAAATGAAAAACTTGTGCAATATAACCTTGTCATTGAGAGTTAGAAAAAGAATTCTTGCTTGCTACATACATCCAATTTTAACATATGGCTGTGAATCCTGGACAATCGGTAGGCAGGCCAAACACTTTCTGGAGGCCTCGGAGATGTGGTTTTACAGAAGAATGCTTAGAATACCTTGGACAGCCAAAAAGAGCAACCAAGAGGTTTTGAAAGAGGCGGGAGCCGGAAGACAACTTATCACATCAGAAGGAGACAGTCATCATTTTTCGGCCATGTTATGAGAAGAGGGAAAATAGAACATGTTGTGACCACTGGAAAGATCTGCAGTCTTGTTGCATGGCATGGAGGTGTGTCGGCACACGAACTGATACATGCTGCAGGAGCTCGCAGATTATGGAGAGGCATAATCGCCCACGCCAGTCGGCAAGGCACATGATGATGATGATGATGAGGAGGTCATTTGCTCTGTGGCTAAGTCGATGCAAACGCTTAGTAATGCCGGGGTGCCGGGTTCGATCCCAGTTGCGGGCCATGCGCCTTTCGTTGGTTTCGACAGTGACATCAAGAAAGCCGACCGCCCAGAAAGCAATGGCAAACTACTGGAAGTAAATTGCCTAGAAAAACCACACAACAGCCAGGGGCTGTTGGGGTTGGTTCTGCAACGTCCTATAAAGGATACGCAACTAACCTTAGGAGGTCATTTGAAGAACGTCGCTCCCAACACGTCTGCTCGAAAGAGAGATTGTCTTTCATCAGCTCTCATGACTCATTCATTTTGCTACATAAAGTGTTCCTCGTATCTAGTGCCCATTTTCATGTTTTTAAACAATAAAATGTCCACGTCCGGAATGTAACCAAAGTATTCATACTCATCATTATCATCCCATATCACTGTTCGTTGGGTCACCAGTTGTAGTTGCCTGTTTGATGAGTTCCCTCTTTTTTTGACGGTCAGAGACGATGGACTTCATGGCTGCCTGCCTAAGGCCTGTCCAGTCAGTCAAGTTCTGTATCCAAGTCTTTCTTAGTCGGCATCTACTCCTCTTCCCCCCTACTGAGCCCTGAGTAATGTTTTTGAGTGGCATTTATAATTAATTCCGTCCGTACCTTTGCATTGTTCGCCCTTTTTGCTGTAGTTTAAAGAGATTCATAGTTGCCAATGTGCTGGGTAATTTAAGGCGAACCTCGTCATTTGTGATGTGATCTCTGTATATACCCAAGTACTCGAAGATCATGACATTGTTAAACACATTCGCTAAACACTAAGCTACAATGCCGCGCCTATGGAATCAAACGAGTCTTATAAAAATATGAACAGGATAATATTCCGAGTTTTCTTATAACTATTGGACAGGAAAAGTTTGGAATAATTTTAAAAAAAATTTTTTTTTTCAATCAACCGCAGTTTTTGATGTGGCCAAAATATTTCATTTCAGACAAGATGCTATTTACTAGCCAGTCTAGTCAAAAAAAAAATTTTAATTCCTGTAGGGGATGATATCCGACTCGAAATTCAAACGAACCGCGATCGAAACCTTCTGCTTGCTGCGGGGAATTTTATCATGGTATGGGACGTCGCTTTACTATGTTTTACTTCCATGTCACGCCATTGTGTTTGTGCCATAAATTCGTCATCATCCACTAGCCCAGATCGTACCACGTTGATGATATCTGCTATGTCTTTGCGTCTTCCCACCTGCGTTGGTGCATTGCTTGTCAGTTTGTTCACTCAGCTATTACCATTTTCGCCAGCATGACCAGGTGTGTAGATCCAGGTGAGGGAGGTTAGGTGCGATTTTCAAATGCCTTTAGAGTGCATACCACTTGTTGCTATCATCTGAAGCGTTTTCATAGTCTGATACAATTACTGCATGTGCGACGTGCTCTACTGCATACGCTAGTGCTCTAGTAGCGGTATCTGTCTCCATGTTCTTGCTTGATGAATACATACACAAATAAATATTTATGTTTGCACTTAGCATCATTTTTATAGAAAGCGACACAACCCGCATCATATCTTTTAAGAACAATCAATAATTTTGCCTTTGAGAAATCACACCTCCCCCCCCCCCCCAAGTTCTAAGTTGTTCCACAGAACATTGTAGAGGAGATTCAGTAAAAGAATTCCTTTGATTTGCAAACACTTTATGATTTCTTTTAAAAATAATCCAAAGAGAATATTTTTCAGTATTCACATATTAGAAAGAGATATATTCTTAGATCTTCTTCTTCTACCTTTCTAGCTCCTAATGGAGCATAGGCCCTCAACCAACACACTGCAAGTAATTCTATCTTTTGCTTTCGATTGCAGGTTTCCCTATGTCCTCCCCATTTTTCTAACTTCATTCTCCAGCTGCCTCCTCTATGTATTTTTTGGGCCTTCCTTTATTCCCATGCTGCTGTGTTTTCATAGAGAGTTCTAACATTCTTGGTGCTCATTCTGGAGGTTTTCCTAGGTGAGAGAAAGTATGACGACGATCTGGACTCCTTTCGGCTTTAACCACACCGTGTCATACTTCTTCTACGTGAAGAGCCTCCCATCATCATGGTTGGCTGGGTTTTGCTTGCTTCAGCTTTTTGAATTATCCATGGCTGGTTGGTTTTTGTAGCTATTTTTTTTTTTAACAAGAATAAGCCCACCAACTTTAAGCTCAACCCTACCCCTAAGTCGCCTCTTACACCATGCTTGTTAGGGCTCAGTGTTGCTAGTCTTTGCTTCCCTTTTCTGAGATTACCTGGTGTCATTCAAAACGGTAGGGGCCTTATGGCTTTTTACAGCTTAGGGCCTCGCCTAGTCAAAATCCAGCTATGTTTGGGCACATCTGAGCTACAGTTCGACTCTTAATCTGTATAATGGGTCAGACAGAGTTAGGGCAACATCTGAAATTTGTGTTTTATTGTCCATCACGAGTGATGAAGACCACTTTCATTTAAATAACCTTGCTTTACGGCATTTGAGACAGGGTAAGGGATTCGACAGGTCTCCTTCTTCAGCATTGGCCAGATGAATGAAAGTGACTTGCACAAGGACTTGGATTTAAGTGAGGAAAAGTTGCGTAATAAGTCGACCTCACTCTCTCGCCTGTGTCCATCTTGATCCAATGGCAGGACAATGTCGAGAAGATTGGAAATGGACCTGGGTACAGTGGATGACCAAGGCGTTTTAGATGCCCTGCCTTGCACGAAGCTCTCCACAGAGCCTGCTTGTAATCGCCATCTTGTCCGTTAAACTAATAAAGGTTTCATCCGCACCAGTTCGCCGAGTCAAGTCTTTGCATGCAGGGTAGGCATATTCCAATCACCGAGTGGTTTAGAACCAGGTCGGCCACCCTCTTCTGGTTTAGCCAGCCCGTCAAAGCTGTTGCCCTGGGTTTGGGGTGGGGGGCCTCCGTCACATGCTGACAGCTGCTAGAAGCCACAGGAGATAGCTGAGTGCCAGACCTAGACCAATGGTGGTGAACTGCCCTAAGAAGGACATGACGGTCACCTTTGCCAGAGGTACTATTAGTATCTGACACCCTAGAACCCCCTCTAGAATATAATAATAGACATCGTTACAGAAGAACTTGGTAAAACATGATAAGACAAATGCACTATTTCCTGGGAAATCAATAGACACGGGGAGCTTGCATCGACCAACAAGGTATAGGAAAATAATTCATATGTTTATGTGGTTTCAGACAACCAGACAAAGCGATGTTTGTTTTGCTGTAATAACCACGCCACTGGGGACAGTAAACCTGAGGGTAATTCATATTTTGTGCGAACAGTCCAGCTCTTAGAGATATCAAAATGTTTATCATCGTCTCAATGGATTACTGCTTCCTGCGAATAAAAAACCATTTGCATGACCAGGATACATAACTCTTGAAGCTTCCATAGCAACTGATAGCCGACTGTCAGGGGGATTGTGGGTAATGAGACATTATTTCTGCCGTGGTTACGTTACAAAATGTTGACCTGTGATAGAAGAAATTTATGCGTGGTTACGAAGAAAAACGAGAGTTATAACAAGAGGATTGTAACTATATGGAGAAAGGTATCTTTACAGGGGCGCGATCAGGGTTGTAGTTAACGTAATATATGACACAGAATTATGTAAAAACACATAATAATATACACATATAGGAAACAATATGTTACCCACACTAGACAGAGAGCTTATGTCACAAGTGAATATTTTTTATGGAGGATTATCAATCGACCTGGATATGCAGCAGTTACTGATGGCCTAATTTAAGTTGGGAGTTGAACAGGGTATGTGGGATCTACCTTGTTGCTCTACATTGAGATTTTAAAATATCAGGGTGGTGTGATAACCGCCCGGACGGTACAATCCGCTTTATGGATCGAGTTAAGAGTGTGGAAGATTGTTCTAACAAAACAGAAACAACACATTATCTTATGAGAGGTTTCGACGTTGCTTCTAATGCTATCGAAATGAATATCGACCCCAATCGAATATCGATACCATTGGTATCAAATTTTTTTTTATTCAACCCCTAGATCCACTGGCATTGAGATTATATTTTTCTCTCCTGGGGCTGAGTGGTCTCGAGGCATGGTGTTCGCCTTGTGTGCTAGAGGTTCCGGGTTCAATCCCCGGTAAGGGCTGGGATTTTTTCACGCGGAATTGGACTTCTAGAAATTGCCCCTGGTCTCTGGGTAGTGAGATCGCAAGTCCGTGACAGTTGGAAATCTAAATATGTAGCCTAACGGCGCAGTCCGGGCTAAATTTGGAGTTAAAAATCTACCCAAAGTATTTCAGGATCCTCGCCGGTGCTACAGAGCCTGTACTGAGCTTCTTTGGACTCAGGCTTGGGTTAGAGGAAGAACGGAGCACTTATGGGTTAATTCCCGTGTGCCATAATGTTAATCGGTTGTTCAAAACTTCAAACACGTAACTCTCCTGTCACGACGTCACTCAGTCACGACTGCTGCTTAATCCGCTCTGGCGTGGTCCTTACGGATGCCTTGGTTATAAGTTTCTTGTTTATTGAACTGGTTATCTAGACTAGCTCTGTGGGTCTGCCAACAGCAGTGAGCTCCCCCTTTTTTTTAAAATAATTTTACTGCGTTAGACCTTTATGTCCTGTTGTTCTGCCATCAGCACTGATTTTTTTTTTACCTTAAAGACTTACTGTGTCAAACCTGTTGGTCTGCTACCAGCACTGGGACGTTTAACTTCTAAAGACTTACTGTGTCAAACCTGTTGGTCTACCACCAGCACTGATACGTTTTTTCTGCTAAAGACTTACTGTGTCAAACCTTTATCACCTGTTGGTCTGTTGCCAACACTGTGACGTTTTATCTGATAAAGACTTACTGTGTCAAACCTTTTTGTCCTGTTGGTCTGCTGCCAACACTGAGACGTTTTATCTGCTAAAGACTTACTGTGTCAAACCTTTATGTCCTGTTGGTCTATCACCAGCACTGGGACGTTTTTTCTGCTGAAGCTTACTGTGTCAAACTTATAGGTCCTGTTGGTCTATCACCAGCACTGAGAATAATTTTTTCTAAAGAGTTACTGTGTTAAACTTTTAGTTCCTGTTGGTTTGAATCCAGCACTGTGACGTTTTTTTCCTAAAGCTTACTGTGTCAAACCTATAGGTCCTGTTGGTCTACCACCAGCACTGAGACCAGATTATCTAAAGACTTTCTATGTCAAACCTTTAGGTCCTGTTGGTCTACCACCAGCACTGAGACCAGATTATCTAAAGACTTTCTATGTCAAACCTTTAGGTCATCCTGCCTTGGCACTGAGACCAGATTATCTAAAGACTTTCTATGTCAAACCTTTAGGTCATGTTGGTCTACCACCAGCACTGAGACCAGATTATCTAAAGGCTTTCTATGTCAAACCTTTAGGTCATGTTGGTCTACCACCAGCACTGAGACCAGATTATCTAAAGGCTTTCTATGTCAAACCTTTATGTCTTGTTGGTCTGCCACCAGCACTGAGAGAAGTTTTTTCTAAAGACCTACTGCGTCAAACCTTTATGTGCTTTTGCTCTGCCATCCAGTCTGACATCGTCTGATCTCAGTATGTCGAGCTTTACAAGTAGCAGACGGCAGGGGATAAACGACAGACACATAGCCTGTTATCCTGGCATCTCTTATCTGGTCCATTACATTGATCCATGGTCGGTCTGGAATTCGATGTAATCATGTGACCGTTGGCCCAAGTATAACACTTTAATGTCGCCGTGTGGGGAGTGGGTGGAATATACTTATTTACTCACCTTCCTTCCCCGAAAAGCATGTAGTGAAAGTCACCAATTTGGGGCGTGTTCTTGAAAGTCGTAGCGAATCTGCCTAAGAGGCGAGGAACCAACAGTCTGCATGCAAATAAGCCTCATCTGTAAATTGGATGTGCATGCAATCTCAGATGCTGGTACAAGAAGGGGACGAACTTTCCGCCTCAGTTTACGACCGGTGACACCGAAGAAAACGAAGAAGAACATTGATACGGTTGGACGGCTTTTGGGGATCTGTACTTTTTTTTTTTTCAAGCTTTGGAAGATTAATCCTACAGACTGCATTCTGGAAAGACAAAAACTATCTCCTTACATCCTTCACACGTTCTCATTCCTTACAGTCCCAACCAGCTCAGGACTGTGGGTTACACTAGGTGTTGCGGTTACATATGCCCTAAGTGTACTCCTTTTGCAAGTTGAAGGGGGTGTCTGGGATCTACCATTCTGGTATTACATTCAGATTGAGACTGGTTGTGAAAATCAGGGTGGCAAATCTTGAGGAGACACCCCGGAGGGTACAAACATAACCGAACAATATCTCCCTGAAGGTAGAGTACTGCACGTAACACCTTTTATCTTGGTTTTGATTGGCTTAATTCATACAACCCAGTATCGCTTTTATCACAGGTTGACTGACAATTCACAACGCTGCTTCGGATTTGTGTGTGTCTGCGGGGTATTTTAGGATTACTTCTGAATTTAAGTGGTGTAGTAAATGTTTCAGGCCACTTTGATTTGGGTGATTTTGGGGGTGGGGTGTGGGGGGGGGTGGGTGGGTGTAAAGCTTGTGCAGAACAAGATAAACTGGAAGAGGTTTAATGAGACAAAACGTTTCAACATATTATCAACGAGCTCTTGCCTAATTGTCCCATCCCTTCTTTTCCCTTCATTCTAGTAATCGGTCCTTGACGCAGTTATAATGATATTATTTTTTTTTTTTTAGCTGAGAAAATGGGGAAAGAAAATGATAATGCTACTAATAATATTAAACTAAAAAAGAAAAACAAAACAAAAACAGAAAAGGAAAACAACGCCAGACTCGTGTAATGTGAAAGGTGCCCCAATTATAACATCTTTGGAAGTTGAATGAGATTTCTAGACTGTCTACTGTTCTGCAATCCAGGTTGGGACATTTTAATCACATGATGCCAAACATTCAGATAGCAGCTCGGAGAGAAAAAATGGGTAAGGATATGCTGCATATTTTGAGTGGTCTTTTCCTTGCTCTGTTTTCAAAAATATATTTTTACTGTGCTCTCAGTAGGAGCAGAGTATTCTCTAAAGATGACCGAACAACCGCTCTGTTGCTCCTCAACAATGTGTACCCCTGTATTCTCTTAAGATGACCAAATCATGGCATCTGTTGCTCCTTAACAATGTGTACCACCGTATTCTCTTAAGATGACCAAACCATGGCATCTGTTGCTCCTCAACAAAGTGTACCCCTGTATTCTCTTAAGATGAATAAACCATGGCATCTGTTGCTCCTTAACAAAGTGTACCTCTGTATTCTCTTAAGATAACCAAACCATGGCATCTGTTGCTCCTTAACAAAGTGTACCTCTGTATTCTCTTAAGATGACCAAACCATAGCATCTGTTGCTCCTCAACAAAGTGTACCTCTGTATTTTCTTAAGATGACCAAACCATGGCACCTGTTGCTCCTTAACAAAGTGTACCTCTGTATTCTCTTAAGATGACCAAACCATGGCATCTGTTGCTCCTCAACAAAGTGTACCTCTGTATTCTCTTAAGATGACCAAACCTTGGCATCTGTTGCTCCTTAACAAAGTGTACTCTGTATTCTCTTAAGATGAATAAACCATGGCATCTGTTGCTCCTCAACAAAGTGTACCTCCGTATTCTCTTAAGATGAATAAACCATGGCATCTGTTGCTCCTCAACAAAGTGTACCTCTGTATTCTCTTAAGATGAATAAACCATGGCATCTGTTGCTCCTCAACAAAGTGTACCTCTGTATTCTCTTAAGATGACCAAACCATGGCATGTGTTGCTTCTTAACAAAGTGTACCTTTGTTTTCTCTTAAGATGGCCAAACCATCTCATCTGTGGCTCCTCAACAAAGCGAACCTTTGAGTAAATGCAGCGTGTTTTCGCAACATGTTTCTTGCAAGCATCTTTCTATTAAACATGTACCCAATTCCCCCTTTTTCTTTTCTTCACCAACTCATTATTCACAATGGAAGATGTATACAAAGATAATGAGATACAATGGGATGTGATGAAAACAAACCAGCAAGAAATACTTGCAATACACACTGAGTAACACGCAACAAAATATGACTTAATTAGCTGACGGATTTTAAAAAAAGAAGGAAGAAGGCCGGAAATTAAAAGGAAGTTCCATTATGATCTGGGACAACATTTAAATCTTCGTTTGTTAATGTATTTCTTCAAATTTATTCTTTATGTTTTATGCTTCAGTTACCGTCTGCTTTTCCTTGAAGCACATAATTTCAAGGCTTGCACAATCACATAAGAATGGGAGACGGATTATTATGACGGCTAGACTCTGACTGCAGTCAAATGCACTTTTAGTGAATTCTGATACAGATGTTCCTCAGTACCGTGACGCTGAAATTCCCAGCATCTTTTTTTTTCCCTTTGTCTCCCTCTGCCTCTCTTCTCCATCAGCTTTCATACTGTCACGATGTGCTAAAGTTTTTTTTTCCTGCTCATCAAATAACAAAAGAATGTAGATTGTCAATTCCTGATGTATGCAATCAGTTCTCTTCGTAAGTCAGTTTCATTCAAGGCATCTTCATTACTCTTTTTATCTGTGAAGTGTGTTCTCATCCGGCGTCTGTAAAACCACATCTCCTCAGCTTCCATGTAGTTTTTCACTAATCTACACTATGTACTCTCCATCTTTGCAACATTTACTCTCCGGATCCATTTTTTCCATGTGTCTTGGGAGGGGAGGGGGGAGGAAGGCGGGGAGAGAGGTGATCTTCCTTTATTCCTATACCCCTGTGGGATCCGGTGCAAATACATTCTAGATATAACGTTTTTATAATTTCCTAGCGTGTGCCATTTCAACGCCAGCGTTTTTTCTTCACTGCTGGGTAAACTGAAACTTGCTAAGTTGTCTCCCATGGATCAACACAAGCTGGCTATAGCTTCTCACACCCATATATCCTGTGTAGAAAATGGATAATTTGCCACTGACTTGAACAGTATACAGGAAAGCAAATTCTCCTGCGCTTAAAAGCGCAGTTTCTATCTCTAGGTGCAGAAGGGGGGGGGGGGGGGGGGGGGGGGGGGGTGAGGGAGGCAATTATAATCTCCTCAAATGACATATATGTGCACCATATATTCAGTCAAGCTCGCAATTCAATAAAATGAAGTGAAATGAAACAAATTTACATCCTCGGAACAGATCGTATAGACAAACAATGATAGCTAAATGTATTTCTAAACGCCTTGACTGACAAGGAAACATTTCCGCCAGGTTCGACATATTGGAATGTCTTCTTCCATCTTGATGTCCTTGAAAGGAAAACGATTGATTATTGGTTTGGCGCTTCAATAAAATCTACAGCGGGATGTCTTGTGATAAAACACTTTTCATGAAAAAAAGAATTTTCGTTATCTGAAACTGCAGCTTGTAGAAATCACAGATGTGTGCTGTGCGTAGATGTAAAGGAGTCGTTTCCACGACTTCGGATGTTTGGGCATATAGGGCTAGACCTATATTTTATTGACCAATCGGCACTCGGTGGTTGATAAGGTAAACATCACGCAGGCCAGGACTTAGATCAATGTGGGGGAAAAAAAGGTTTCGATTTTTAAATAGAACTGCTTCACATTCAAGCGCAATCTTGAACGATTATCTGGCAATAAAGGCTAGGAATGTATACTAACATTAAAAGACATAATACGTTTATAAAAACCATACTGGAGGGAAAGGTCCAAGGCAGGAGATCAAGAAGTGGGTGTACGATGAAAGTGGAAGGACACCAATGAGAAACGGACGGGTAGCAGTCTGAGAGAGTGTACAGCCAAGACAAGAGACAGAGCGTGTTGAAGATCCATTGCAGCCAACCTTCATTGTGAAGACGGCACCTGACTGATTGCTTGATTGACTGATAACTTTACGAGTGATCTCTGAGAGTTGAAAGCGGCCTGAAGTGCGCTGTGACATTACGATTTATCTCACTCTGAGAGTTGAAGGCGCCCTGAAGTGTGCTGTGTCATTACGAGTTATCTCATTCTGAAAGTTGAAGGCGCCCTGAAGTGTGCTGTGTCATTACGAGTTATCTCACTCTGAGAGTTGAAGGCGCCCTGAAGTGGGCTGTGTCATTACGAGTTATCTCACTCTGAGAGTTGAAGGCGCCCTGAAGTGTGCTGTGTCATTACGAGTTATCTCATTCTGAGAGTTGAAAGCGCCCTGAAGTGTGCTGTGTCATTGCGAATGATCTCTCTCTGAGAGTTGAGGGCGCCCTAAAGTGTGCTGTGTCATTACGAGTGATCTCACTCTGAGAGCTGAAAGCGCGCTGAAGTGTGCTATGTCATTATGAGTGATCTCACGCTGAGAGCTGAAGGCGCCCTGAAGTGTGCTGTGTCATTACGAGTGATCTCACACTGAGAGCTCAAGGTGTCCTGAAGTGTGCTGTGTCATTACGAGTGAGCACTCTGAGACCTGAAAGCGCCCTGAAGTGTGTTGTGTCATTTCGAGTAATCTCACTTTGAGAGATGGGGCCCCCTGAAGTGTGCTGTGTCATTACGAGTGATCTCAATCTGAGAGTTTGAAGGCGTCCTGAAGTGTGTTGTGTCATTGCTAGTGATCTCACTCTGAGAGTAGCGACTAGACGCTTGTCTACGAATCGGAAGGTCCTGGGTTCGGGGGCTGATGGAGCCGGACTTTATTTTCTTCACAAATGGCCTTGGCCCCCGGATCGACCCAGCCTTCTTGAGTCTTGGGATGTGAAGCCGGCCGGCGTGATGTGGAGCTTTTTTGTTGGCTTTCTGATTTACACAGAGACAAGTTCGTGGGGTAAACTTGACTGTTTTTAGAAGTTCCCTTCAGAAGCTTAGGGGTGAAGGTTTAAAATTCAAAAAGAAAAAAATTAAAGAAATTTTGGCATACATGAAAAGTGATATATGAAGAAATGCACAGTATGACAGTGGTAACTAGATACGTTTACTGGATAGCTGGTTTCTTGCTTATTCTATGATTTCTGACAGTACACGGTACCTTTTTAGGCATAATGTGTATTTATCACTACTGTAACATTCACTTTGTGGTGTGTAGCAGCGCCTATTTTATTCACAATGGAGTGTGTAGCCGCACCATTGTTCTAATCAAACCTCTGACCGGGATAAAAACGTGAACTGGCTGTATTAGGCGTTGGCATGTCAATTAAGAGATGTCACATCCACACTTGTCACTTCAGATCTGTATTAAAATCGTGTGACTGGGGTCAGGTCAGTTTGATATGGGATGAGAAGAAGACGTTAATGCTTAAAACACCAGGTAAATTAATGACGAATGATTACGTATTTTCTGAACTGTTCAACATAATGGTCTTTATTGAACAGTTTCAGTCGCTGTACAGCAGTCAAGGAAACAACGATTTTGATTGAGAAGTGAACGGGACCGTATGTGACAATATTATCTTAGAAAAACATTTACCGTTGCTATGGAACTAAAGTTTCCTGCGTAATTTCGCACTGGTCTGGAACGTTTCAACCATTATCAATGGGCTCATGGCAAACAAGTATGCTGGGGTCCCTACGACCACTACTCACAGAAATGATTTTTTTTTTTAAATTTCTGAATGGTAAGTCACTTGACAAATACCGATTAGCATGGGACCTATTTTCTTGTGGGGATCCTGAGCAAGGGCCCAGTCGGCTCATGATCTGAGACGGCACTGTCCACTGGCTGTATGAGGCCCGCGAATCGGTTAAAATGAACTGGCCCTACCGAAGCAAAAAAAAAAAATTAAATGCTTGACTTAATTTATATATATGCCCAGCTCTCTAGCGGAATTGGCTAAAGCGGAGACCGGGTGACGTACTCCTTGTGGTCCGGGTTCAATCCCTGGGGTAGGCAGGAAAGCCACATTTTCTCCCAGATTGACGGTATTTACAATGGAATCAAGGCCGAAAGGTTGCGATATCCATAATACCGAGCCTAAGGGTTAACAACTCATGGCTTCTGGATTCTAGAAGAAACAAACAAACAATATATATATATATATATATATATATATATAATATATATATATATATATATATATATATATATATATATATATATATACGTGTTTATGTGTGTGTGTGTGTGTGTGTGTGTGTGTGTGTGTGTGTGTGTGTGTGTGTGTGTGTGTGTGTGTGTGTGTGTGTGTGTCCACAAAGATGCAATAAAGCCAATCATGTTTTAGGCAAAATGGTAACAATTTTGAAATGCAAGCATGTGAAAATTAGTACCAAAAGAACTCTATTCATCACAATATTCTTACCAACGCTATGCTATCAATGTCAAACATGGACACTGTCTTCAGAAGAGAGAAGGAAAATAGTAACGAAAGAAAGAAAGTGTTTACATAGTATACTAGGTGTAACGAGAATAGATCGACTAAAGAACGGGGATATTAAAAGGAGAGTCGGCAAGGAGCAAATACTCAACTTTACATGTAGACAACAGATCAAATGGTTTGGCCACGTAACCAGATTCTCATCAGACAGGGCACAGAAGACAGCAATATTCTTCAACGGTAACAGAACCAGAGGTTGACCACGTAGAATATGGACCTAAAATATATCTGAGTCACTGAAAGGTACTTTATACAAAGCGAACAGAAGGGCCCGTTCCAGAAATGTCTTCATGCCTTGACACCTTGAGGCAGTTCTGAAGTAGAGACGATATATATGTATATATATATATATATATATATATATATATATATATATATATATAATATATATATATATATATATATATATATATAAGATAGAAAACATATGACCAGGGCACTGACCTCATTCGTCTAGAAAACCACTTCTCCGCAGCTTCCAAAATTTTTTTCGCTAATCTACTAACTGTACACGATTTCCTTCCTTATATCCTAATATGTATAATATACTGTGTATAAAAAGAGATCTTATATAAAAACAGTCAGGGTTTGGGGCTCTCTAGATTGTATCTGGTTTCTGGCGAGTGTGTGCGTGCGTGAGTGAGTGTGCGAGTGCGTGTGCGTGTGTATATATGTGCGTGTGTGTGTGTGTGTGCCGGCGCCCCTGTTATTGATCAATACTTTCTCACATTTTCCTCTCTTCTGTGTCGGCGGCTGCTGCGAAGAATATTAAAACCTAGAATTATTGCCACGTTCGAGAAAAGTACAACCGTCGTCAACGTGACAAAACTATTATATTCACATCTACATCAACTCCAGAACCGGCATTTAGCCACACTGCGAGAAATCCCCTGGCTTTCAGTTTGTCAGCCACACGTCAGGAATAAGTATGGAACTTGATATGAAATTCCGCGTCGCTGTCTGAGGGTGTTTGGTTCTGGCCAGACTATCCCCCATGCATAATAATCAGTTTCCAGTCTCTGTGAGACAAACATAACGGTGGATTTTAGGGATCGTTTCGTTTTTGTTTTTTGAGTCCTCTGTTTTATGTTATTCTGCCTTCGATTTGAATCATTCAGAAGAAGATCATTTTCTTTTCATTTGTGAGTGTTGAAATGTTAGATTATTTTAAATTAGTCGCGTATCCTTTACAGGACGTTGCAGAACCAACCTCAGGATTTTTGCCCGTTTTGGTTTTTCTAGACCTTTTTTTTTAGGGCGGTATTTGTATTGAAGTGGTCAAGCAGTTTGCCTTGAGCTCTGGAGGTCGTGGGTTCCTTTTACGGCGTTGCCGTTCAGTTCTCAAGCGTAATGTTTACTGAGATCCACGGGAATCGTCACCCGGAGCTACAGAAGTAGTGCATTGTGCGACTCTCTCGGCAGGCAGCTTTCTGTTTTGTGGAGAGGGACTGAGCCAGATTGGATAAAACCGGTGCAGTGAAGCCGGTCCTATTACCTTACCTTTACCTAAGCAAATTTAGCCCGGCTCTCTAGCGTAGTTGGCTAAACCGGATTGCGCGGTGACGTGTGACGAACTCCTTGTGGTCCGGGTTCACTCCCGGGGTTAGGCAGAAAAGCCACACTTCTACCAGACTTACTGTATTTACAATTGAATCAAGGCCGAAAGGTTGCGATATCCATAATAACGAGCCTAAGTGTTAACAACATATGGCTTCTAGATACTAAAACAAAACAAACAAAACCTAAGCAAATTTACGTATTCCAGTGATGTTCGCACGACCGTACAAGGGTGAAACAAACTGAAAGCGACTGTGGCTTCACCAGAACCATTGCATGCGGTGGTTTAGTCGACTGATCAGGTTGTAAATCATAGGCTGCTATCTAAGAGTTTACCACACCAGCCTGAGAAAACACAACAGTCTGCACGGTTTACCAACATGGCGGATTCTTAATAAGCTGGGTAAACTTCCAGGTTTGAGGTTTTTGAACAACGTATCAACATCATGGCATCCATAAGTGCTCCGTTCTTTTTCTAACTTAATTCTGAGTCCGAAGAAGCTCAGCACAGTGCACAAGTTCTGTAGCACCAGCGAGGATCCTGAAATACTTTGGGTAGATTTTAAACTCTAAATTTTGCCCGGGCAGCGCCGTTAGGCTACTCTTCTTGATTTCCAACTGTCTAGGGATTTTTTACGTGCGCAACATTGCACACGGGCGTCCGATCTCACTACCCAGAGACCAGGGGGAATTACTAGAAGTCCAAGTCCACGAGAAAAAATCCCAGCCCTCACCGGGGATTGAACCCGGAACCTCTAGCACTCGAGGCCGTTACCATGCCTCGAAACCACGCACCCCCACCCCAACTGGTTAACCTTCCAAAGAAGGTTTAATTAGAATATCATTAACGGTGTCGCCAGCAGGATATAACCTGCAGTCCTAGTCGAGTAAGGGAGACAACCGTGTGTACTGTAGCCAACTTTAATGGCGGAGTCGGCAGAATATCGTTTTTTTTTTTAAAATATTTTAAATACTGCATTTTGAGCCCTTGAGGTTCATTGCTGCAAATATCAACCACCTCCATTCATCTCCTAGGTTGGCCTTTTCTTTTCAATTAATGACACCAAGTGTTTGCAGGTCTGTCTGGACATTATCTCTCCATCGTCTTCTTGGTCTGCCTCGTGGTCTACGACCATTTATCTCCTTTGCGTATGCAGTGTTTACCTCTCTGTTATCTGATATTCTCTCAATACGCCCAAGCAATTCAACCAATTAGATCTCCCGATGCCAATGATCAATGGTGATTTAAACAGGTTATGAATTTCGTTGCTGCTTGTCAATATCCAATCCCCCCCCCCCCCCCCCAAAAAAAAAAAAAGAAACTGATCATGTGTGTGGCGTCTATCCTCAAAGGGTCGATGACCTGTGGTCCATTTTCACTGTAAAATATAGGCCGAGTTGCAGACTTCCATCTAGAACCACATGCATGGCATTGGGTGCGCTGAGCTTGTGCTTGTGTTGGACAAACTTGATGTAATCGATCCATCTCATTCTTATTCTCTTCTGTCTGCGGGGTACAGCTCAAAATGCTATGTTTTTCACAAACGTAATAATGAGCATTATGAACATCCTAGACAGGTATCGGTGCTTCTTCCATTTTGGTTTATACTACTGATTTAAAAGGAATCTTCCTCTTCTTTAAGATTACCATCTGTAAACTTTGGCGGAAATTTCTGGTTGTTCCTCCACTTTTGGAATGCAGTCCTGTTCTAGAACCCGAGTGGTGCGTGTGCATCCGTTTTACAAATCTCACTCATGTGCAACAGACTGCTGGTCCCTCGCCTCTCAGGCAG
>CAJHNH020000934.1:266256-273756 GCA_905116865.2 Candidula unifasciata | reverse complement strand
GCACACGGGCGTCCGATCTCCTTACCCAGAGACCAGGGGGAATTACTAGAGGTTCAAGTCGACGTGAAAAAAAATCAAGCCCTCACCAGTGATTAAACCGGGAACCGCAAGCACCCGAGGCGGACACCATGCGTCGAGACCACGCAGACCCCTATCCCTTTCCGTTCAAGTGCTACTTCTTAAATATTTAATTTACTTGTTTTCTCATCTCTAATCAATAAATTAGCCTAGAACTTTCCAGACCTTTCGCTTCTCCGTGAAATGTTGACAAACATAACAGTTGGTGAAAAAGACATACGCCAATTGTAAAACAGAGGCATTAATTGAGTTAGAGAATTAATGTCCCTTCTTTGATGTGTAAATAAGGTGCAAAAAGCTAGGGATGTTTATCAAGAAATCTGCAATGATTTCTCCCCTGTCTAGATAACTACTGTTCGGCCGATAGAAAAGGATCGATTATTTATCTCACTGAGGTTTATCGATCGCTCAATGGAACAGAGAAAACTGAATTCTAGGCGTGGCATTTTTCTGTCATGTGGTGTCCAGTCTTCACTGAATTAAGGTGTGAAATATATCACAGTGAACTTTCTGGAGAATAATGGTGATGTTATAAATAAACTGTACTAGGACACTGGTAAATTACATCGTATAAACGCGATCTAATGCTTTGCTGAATGGCGTCGGCGATCATGTCCCTCCACAACTTGCAATATCCAATTGCTTGCATGTGTTTATATGCTGACACCCATCCGTGTCATGATAAAATCTGTTCTAGAAGCTTCCATATTTTTTTTTTAAATCTAGTCATCCTCTTGTGGAATACAATTTTTCGTTATTTGAAACCCTTCTCTGGCTCTTACCAGGGGGCCGCAATTTTGCCCGGCCATAAATATGGTCTAATGGCTGAACGCGGTTTATGGGACCTCTCCACGGGTGATCCTCATCCACATGGTGGCACTTTGTGTCATCGGTTGTTTAGCGCTTGTTTGATATCCTGGTGGGGTGAAAGAAGATAGATAGATAATGGTTTAACAGCCTAGTTTCTTTAACCATAACTATTATTAACTGAGGATTATTATTTCCATCTTGTTTAAAAAAAAAAAATGCTTTAATCATATCGCCTTAATGCGACGTCTCCAATTAATGTCTCATATTTATATGAGGAGAGCCGTCACGATGTAGCAGTCAAACTTTGAATGCGGATCTAAAGGACGAGGGGAGAAGAATTCAGTAAAAAAAAAAAAAACGAGTGGCGATTTGTTTAGTCTTGACAGCATTAGTAACAGTAAATGGAATTCCAATTATTGGTCGGATTTTACTTTTTTTCACTGATACCAAAGAGAAACTATCTATATGCTTGTATTTATTTCGCCTAGTAGTATGTCGCCGGAAGTAAGATGATGGGAAAAGGTAGAGAACAGAAGAGCAATCAGAAGTAGTACTACTAGTAGTAGTAATAGTAGTAGTAGTAGTAGTAGTAGTAGTAGTAGTAGTAGTAGTAGTAGTAGTAGTAGTAGTAGTGGTGGTAGTAGTGGTAGTAGTGGTAGTAGTGGTAGTAGTGGTAGTAGTAGTAGTAGTAGTAGTAATAGTAGTAGTAGTAGTAGTAATAGTAGTAGTAATAGTAGTTGTAGTAGTAGTTATTGGTGTTGTTGTTATTGTTGTTGTTGTAGTAGTAGTTGCAGTAGTAGTAGTAGAAGAAGTAGTAGTAATAGTGGCAGTAGTAGGAAAAGAAGAAGACGAAGGAGGAGAAGACGAAGAAGAAAAGGAAGACGAAGAAGAAAACAAAAAAAGAAGGGGACGAAGAAGAAGAAGAAGAAGAAAAAAGAAGAAGACGAAAGAAAGAAGAAGAAGCAAAAGAAAAAGAAGAAAAAGAAAATAAAGAAGAAGAAGAAGAAGAAGAAGAAGAAGAAAAAGACATGAAGAAGAAGAAGAAGAAGAAGAAGAAGAAGAAGAGAAGAAGAAGAAGAAGAAGAAGAAGAAGAAGAAGAAAGAAGAAGAAAGAAAGAAGAAGAAGAAGAAGAAGAAGAAGAAGAAGAAGAAGAAGAAGAAAGAAGAAAAGAAGAAGAAGAAGAAGAAGAAGAAGAAGAAGAAGAAGAAGAAGAAGAAGAAGAAGAAGAAGAAGAAGAAGAAGAAGAAGAAGAAGAAGAAGAAGAAGAAGAAGAAGAAGAAGAAGAAGAAGAAGAAGAAGAAGAAGAAGAAGAAGAAGAAGAAGAAGAAGAAGAAGAAGAAGAAGAAGAAGAAGAAGAAGAAGAAGAAGAAACAACAACAACAACAACAACAACATCAACTACAAGAATAACAACAACGTAACAAAACAGAAAACATCAGCAACTGTAAAACTGATTGCTTTTCGTCACACCTGAAGTGATAGTCTGCGCTGGACCGTTTGAAAAGCCATTGTCCAAATCCCAACACGCTCATTAAGAATAAAAATTTATTCGACAACAAAGAACAGCCCAGTAGGCAAATGACCTGAATATTCACAACAACAAAAGCATCTCCACGCATCCACTATTCGCCGGAAGTCGGAATGCATCATGGGTCTGCCAGTGAACGGAAGTTGCTGATATCAGTAATTGCATTGATGTGTCAAACGTCACTAGGCACGCAATAAAAGCGGTCAATAACTTGTGATATCAAGGACTGTTGCCTTATTAATATAATGTATGTCAGATATTATTTAAGCCTATTCTTTTCCATACTGCTGTTTGAATTTGCACTATTCCAGTCATGTTTCTTGAATTTCTATAATTTCGTTATGTCACAAGTTGGGTACGTAGGCCCGTCTAATATTCGATCAATCATTTCCAACACAACAGTTGCACGTTATCAGTACGGCATATTATGTCCATAAAATATTAGGCATAATATGAATAGCAAGAAAAAAAAAAATCACACACAAACAAAATGCATGCGCACACTCTCAGGCTCGCGCGCACACACACACATAAATACATCCACTCACTCACTTACTCACTCACTCACACATATACACATACATACACGCTCACCTACTTACATACATATTAAACACACACATGAAAGAAAATATGTCCCTGGCCGGCTTTCCCGTTTCATGTGCACCACGGCGAAGCTGTTTCCTATGTCATGTGCATATCTTTGTGCTGGTTTGTCCCTGCCCCTCTCACCCGGCACCATAAATTGGAAAGGCGGATGAGGAAGGATCAACCACCCACCCTGCTCCACGCTGCCTTGGAAACTTTCTTGGCTAAACATTGGAAAGGAGTGCCAGGTCTTTGCAGCCTTACATCTTACTAATCTGCTATTGATGTCTTCAATATATTTCTCTTTACATAAATTATTTATAGAATTATTAGACTATCGTTGCTAAATAATCTTTTCTTGTATGCATATTATTGATGTTATTACGAAAAAAAAATGATCATCTAAAAAATCGATATCTTACAATTTTATGTTCACTACCCAGTCAGTAGCGTCCGTGGCTTAGACGTTGCGAGTGCGACTCGTAATTTCAACGTACCGCGATCAAAACCCACTGCTGGGTGGGTGGATTTTTATCAAGGTTTGAGCCCTCGCAGATCGACCTAAAATGGGTAGCAGGATGTATGCCCTGGGGGAGTAAAGGCGGATGGCATAATGATGACCACATTATCCACCTAGTGCCGATTGGTCTGTAAAAAATTAGGGTGCTCTTCCCATATGCCCGTTGCGCCTAAAGGCATGAAAAGGTATCTTACTTTACTTACCCAGTCGGTGCTGATGCTTCCAATACAACCTTTTGTTTCATCACCCAGTCAATAGCGATCCAAATAACAGAAAGATTAAAAAACGAAGAATCCTGTTTCACTCTTACTAACTGACTTTCAACCCCACCAGGACAGCTTACCTAGCGATAAGCACCCGGTGACACAAAGTGCCACAAATCGGGATGGGGATCAATCAGGAAATGGTCCTAAAAACCCCGTTCAACCAATAGGTTGGGTAATATTCGGGACTTTGAAACAATAACAAACTGCTTCCGACTCTGGGAGGTACTGTTTTATGTATATGTTTCCGGTTTCACTCGAGTTTCAACTGCAAACCAATCAACAGCGCAATACAAAACAACGTTGATATTTGAAGATTAGAGATAAGTTTGGATCTCTGTAACACTGTTGATTTGTTTCTACAAAAAAACGACGTTTTTTTTCCTGCGTGTCCTCACCCCCCAGCACCAATACCGCTTTCTAATTGATGCTTATATCCACGTTACTTGGACAAAAAAATACCCCCCCCCCCCCCCCCCCCCCTCAAATCCCGAAACGGGACACAATTTACCTTTATATAATTGCCTCAACCCCGGCTGAATTTCAGGTTACTTCATAACTGTGTTCGGTGGCCCTAATATAGCCTTACGGTTGAATGGGGTTTCTGAAACTTGCATCTGGCGATTCTCATCCAAATGGTGACACTTTGAATTACCTGCTGTCAGTCCTAATGGGGTTAAATGTCAGTCAGTCATAAAAAAATGTGCATTCAAGCCCAATGAAGTGAAAGGTACGGATCAATACTTTTCCTGGTATTTCTCCACATCTTTAGGCGTTTTGGGCGTATAGGACTAAGCCTTATATTTTATAGATCAATCAGCACTTGGTGCGTGATGTCAGCATAACGGCCGCCGCCTTTACTTCCCAGGACTGCAACTGGTATCCTCTGAAGAGTGGGGCGACCTGAAAGCCCATGTGATGAAAAATAAAAATTTCCGGCTTCCTGATGATCTGAACCCTTGACCTTCCTATTCACAGGCGAGCGTCTAGCCGATACAGCACGGCGGCTCCCACAGTTATTAGATGCCATGTAATATTTTTTTTTTAATGCTAGGCTGCGATCATCTGGATGGTAGCTCTTATTATCTAGGTACAGAAAACAGCCAGCAGCCAATGGCAGCCTTTCTGCGTTAAAATTGCATGTATCAATTCATGACGTTTTTTTTATCGTGGATCAAACAATACTTTGGGCCACACTATTATGATTGTACATTTTATATATACACTAATTAAAGCAAAACCAAATTAAATTTTTCTGGGCATCAAGTATGCATTTTATGTTTATTTGTACAATTATGAGTAGTATTAAAAGGTGTTTTTGTTTTCGTCTATAAAAAAAAAAAGAAACGCTTTTAATCATAAATCCAATAAGATTCAAAGTGGGCAAAAATACTTTACGAGACTGACAAATGCAATAGAAAAAATTAAAGAAGAAAAATCACCACGGTAGGAAGGAAGCAAGAAAATAAATAAAGGTATTAAAACAGAAACAAAATAATCACGAAGGAAACAATTTCAAAGAGATCAGAAATAACAATTTCATATATATATATATATTATATATATATATATATATATATATATATATATATATATATATATATATATATATATATATATATATATATATATATATAAGTAAAGAAAATGTCAAGAAAGTATTCTAGAACTTTCACAACTGTCTCGTAAAGTGCTCTGAAATCGAACATGCCTCAAAACTGACTCTACTATTTCACTCAAAATTGCTCAATTTGTGCTAAGCCCCGGGTGTAGTTCTACATTGATTACTGATCTCTAAATTAGGGGCGTTATTATTTGTTCTAAAAAATAATGCGTGTTCTGCAGTTAAGCGTCGTCCGTGGCTAAGTTGATGCGAGTTCGACTCGCAATTTCAATGTACCGCGATCGAAACCCACTGCTGGCTGCATGAATTTTTATCACGGTATGGGGCGTAGGGGGTCGACCTAGGCTAAAATGGGTACCATGATGGCTGTCCAAGGGAAATAAAGACGGCCGGTGTAATGCTGACCACATTACACGCCTAGTAGATATGCGCGCTCTTACCATGTACCCGAAACGCCTTAAGTCGTTAAAAGGGATTTTTACTTCTTTTTTTTTTTTTTTTACTGTATGTTTTTTCAGTTGGTGATATTTTGGTGTCTTGTTGTCAGAGGTTTAATCTTAAATAAAAGTTCATATTTGTATAAGACGTTTTGGTGCGATGAGAGATTATTGAGAATTTAATCTAGTTTCGTCCTTTTGAGGATGAAATTTTTTGTTATTTGAAGCCCCACCCTGGCTTTTGCCAGGGGCCGCAATATAGGCAGGCCATAAATATGGCCAATTGTCTGAACGCGGTTTCTGGACCTCTCCACGGTCTTTATTTCAGATGAGAGATTATTTGGTCGTATAGTCAACCTCGTGTTTTGTGTCGTTACAGTTCTTATTGGGATCGCAGGCTGTTTCTGACTTCTTCTCTATCCTGTGCAATTGAATGAAAATCATACGTGGAATCAAGTACAGCGCCTTTGGCCTATCTCATCAACGTTCGTCTTAGTGTTTCTTGTGGACATTGTCGTCTCCTCATTACAATTGTTTCCCATTTAGAGCCGGTTCTTGTATTAAACATACTGGCAGTCTATGGGTGAAGTGGTTGATATTATGCGGATGCCTTCCCTGTATAACAACATATTCTGAGTCCATGGATGGGTCAAAGTTTTCACTGAAAAATAACACATCGACATTCAAATTCTCTTGAATAAATAACCGCAGTTCAGCTACACTACTAAATAATCCAAATCCAAATTTACTTGTATATGACCACTGTTTCGCTACGCTACTAAATAATCCACATCCAAATTTACCTTATATGACCACTGTTCAGCCACACTACTAAATAATCCACATCCAAAATTTACTTGTACATGACAACTGTTCAGCCACACTACTAGATAATCGCAATCCAAAAAAAAAAAAAAAACTTGAATCTATGACCACTATTCAGCTACATTCCCACAGACACTGCGTCCCCATCATCAACAACCACTGCAAAGTCCCTTTCCATTATTATCCTTACATGTCGTAAGTGTAACTGACTCTGAAAGCATGCTGAGAAAGGTGAAGACAATGATAATTCGAGCAGAGTGGCAAGCTTCACTGGGAATGTCACGGGTAATGAGCATACGTTGGATCTTTTCTCTAGGTCATGATGGCGTTCTTTTCTCCAGGCCATGCCGGATCTGCACCTCTGGGTGGCGATTAATACATGACAAGGCAGATGTGGTCAATGCTCTTTGGGAACAAGCAACAGAATTAGTAGAGAAACAAGATTATTATAGCTGGGAGAGAATAAGGCACCTGCGTGTAACCGGAGGGTCTGGCCTGCTCACTACACTCAGAGGAAAAACAAATAACCAGATCAGGTACCATCAGAATGGGAACTCTGCGCTGGCTGCTGAAGATGATGACGGAGCATGCATGGGAGTGCCCCGAGTAATGTGATGTCTATTCTTGAGTCAACTCACCTAAACTCATATTTTCAGCCCGTGTCTGATTGCGGTCTCCATCCTCAACAGCTACTGCAAGGTCCCTTTCCATTATCATCAGCAAGTGTCTGATTGTATGTCCGCCTCGTCATTTTGAGTGTTGAGTGTCTGCCTGTTCCCCTGGATCATTTTGACTCATTAGCGTCCTGAAAGTGTATCGATGGAAG
>CAJHNH020000934.1:214993-252840 GCA_905116865.2 Candidula unifasciata | reverse complement strand
AATGCCTGTATCACCTTGTACAGGCTTTGTAAGATTTACGGCAAAAATCTCATTATACATATACACGCACACATATACATATAACATATAGATGTATGTCCCTGATTGATACATTCATGACAGAAAGTAACCGGATCAGTCGACAAAATCCCACGAAACAATTTGTCTTCATGGTAACAATAAAACCAATTACGCCAACAGGAGATTCGTTTGTCCCGCTGGATTTTAGTTATGAAATATAATAAACTTATTTGTAAATGTAATAATATTTCTGTAAGATATAACAGATTTTAGAAATACTGATAATACAGTAAAAATAAAAAGATTTCACCTTTTGACACCCTAAAGTTTGAACCTAAAAAATAAAAGAAATAAAAATTTAAAAAAAAAAAATAAATTCACAATTTCCTTAGAAAAAAACTCATTTTTAAAATTCTTTTGCCGGCATGTGTGGCTTAGACAATGGGAGTCCGACTCCTAATTCAAACGTCCTGCGATCGCAACCCATTGCTGGCTGCGTGGATTTTTACCATAGTACGGGGCGTCACAGGTCGACCCAGTCTATCTGGGTACCAGGATGTATATCCTGGGGGAAGTAAAGACGGCCGGCGTAATGCTGACCACTTTACACACCTAGTTCCGATTGATCTGTCAAAATATGGGTGCTCATCCATTAGGCCCGATGCGCATAAGGCGTGAAAAGGGATGTGTACTTTTTATTTTATATATTTTTTCGCCACTCACAACCCAAGAGGAAAAGGAAGCAGCAGCAGCAGGTGAAGCAAACCACACAAGCAGACATGCACAATACAGCTGCACAGGTATACTAAAGTTGGCATAAATAACTATTAGCCTCTGCACAATGGTGTCATGTCTTTAACACTCGTTAAAGTCGGAAATTCGGCTTCTCGTGGCGACGGGGTTAAGTGTGTTTTGCAGGCACAACATTTTCTTTTTTTTATCTACATAATTAGCCACTTCCCAAAGACGTTATGTGACCAAAACCGGTTTTCTGGTGACAAAAGAGTCAAATGTATTGTCAGTGCACAAAACATTTTAAATTATGGTTTAAGCGCGTCTTCTTTACAAACGTCTTTTCTTTCTGTGAGTCAGTATTTTCAGATCTCTGTTACCGTCTGTCTGTCCTGAAAATGTTTATGTGTATATATTTTATTCCCGTGTGGTCTCAGCGGCCTTATTAGAGAGAGTTGGGGGGGGGGGGAGGTAGGTGGAGGGGAGAATAGGTCCACTGCCAACCTGACAAACATGTTGTAAAGTAGGCTAATTAGGGTGTTTACTTCAAAGTCGTAGTGCATCTATCTGAGATGCAAGGAACCAACAGTCTGTTTAAAAATAAGACAAATCTTTAAAACAGATACGCCTGCAAATTTTAAATTATGGATCAAGACCAAAGTCCGAAAGTAGACGAACAGAAAGAACTCTATGCCGGAGTTTACACCCGGTAAACGTAAAATAGAATAATAATATGTATTTCAGTCATTCAATACCATAATCCTTCCGTATGTCTGTATTTTTGTCAGATGTGTTTATTGAATACCTTTAGCAGGCACAGCTGTCCAACATATAGTCCCACCTTACATTCATCCCATTTCGTCAATCGTATGCCTAACAATCTCTCATCTTTATCTCTGTCGTTTCAAATAAGTATTGCACCAAAAGATTATCCTTGCCCAGGGCACAGGATTATTTATTTTCAACCCAAAGCAGACACTGACGCACTTTACCGAGTTTTTGTTGATCTTTTCGTCCATGACACCAGATTATTTCTTGTATACCCAAACAGGCATTGCTGTTCTTTAATTTATTTTCTTGATCTTTTCGCGCATGACAGAAGATTATTTATTGTATACTCATACATGCGTAAATATACTCTAGCGTATTTTCTTGATCTTTTCGTACATTATATACAGTTATGTGTCATCAGTCGATACAACCATGACAATCTGAATCCTATGATGAGTTGACAAAATACCACTGAGCCATTCATCTTTTTCTGCGATAGGAAAATGAACACGCAAATATGGGGTTAATGCGACCAGGTGGATTTTTATTACGCAATACAATTAATTCTTATTCTTTTGTCAAAATCTGCTTGTGCCGCTAGGCGTCGCAGTCTATCAGATGATCGGCAACCGAGCCAGGGCGCGCTCAGTCGCTTCATATGCCGTGATGTTATGAAGTCTCAAGTTGTCCGTGACTCCTTCAATCCATCTTCTTCTTGGTCTTCCCCTGCCTCTTGTTGTTTTGATTTTCATGTTGTATGCTCTTGATGCTGGCATAGTTGGTTCCATTCTCATTAGGTGACCAAACCATTTCATTCTTTGCTTCTCAATAAATTTAACGATGGGTATGGTTCCAATAGTTCTTGTAATCACATCTTTTCTCACTCGATCTCTTCTGGTTTTATTCGCAGCCATTCTCAAACATCTCATTTCACAGGTGGTTAGTCTTCTCTCGTGTTCTTTTGTTAATGTCCAAGTCTGACATTGATAACCTAATGTCGGTATAAAGATATACAATTAATTAGTCTTTCAATATACAACTATTTATAAATTATATAACAGTTTTAAAGCAATGGCAACAGAATACTAATAAATGGATTTAGTGTATCTTTTGTACTTCTACTGTGTCTTGCTGGTATAAACTTAAAAAATAAAAATAAATAAAAACTAATAGATATGCTTATGCTTTCTGTGGCAGAAATTGAATGTGTGTTTTTAACACTATATCTACGTGCACATTTTAATGTGTGACTGTAGTGATTCTGAAGAGGGCTGCGGGAGAGACCAGAAGATATAGTAAAAAAAAGTAAAGGACCTTTATCCACGCCTTTAGGCGTATAGGGCATGTAGGGCTAGACCTATTTTTGTATAGACCATCGGCACTAGATGGGTGAGTGGTCAGCATCACGCCGGCCGCCTCTACTTTCTGATACTGCACCCGGTACCCACTCAAGGCTGGGTGGACCTGGGAGCCAAAGTCATTTTTAAAAATAGTTTGGCTCCTCCAGGGAGCGAACCCACGACCTTCCGATCCGCGGCGATCGTCTAGCCGCTCTGCCATGGGGACTCTCGACCAGAAGATATACCAATCGGGAATTAGATCCTAAGAGAAGAATTCAACGCATAACTATTTCTAAACTACACACAAAGACAGCAAATTAACCCGTGTGCTCACCTAAAGAGAATGCTTTGTGATGCCAAACTGTACATGGTAAACACCAAAAGAGAAGAAAGACGTAGAGCACAAGGTAGATCAAGAACAAGATGGAAAGACAACATCAGAGAAATGCAACTACAGCACGATGCGAATGTGGTCGGGGCAGCCAGAAGAACTAACGAACGAACGAACGAACAAACTTTATTTTTAATGGGCTGAGAATTAGACACGCAGGCCTATCTAATTCTGCCCTTCGCGGTCTCACTCCGTTACAGCAAGAAGAACAACCGTATATACCGCTCGACACCCGAGGCGATAAAAGAGGAAGCGAAAAAGTACAGAAGAAGAAGAAGAAGAAGAAAAAGCAGGAGCAGATGATGGATTCTTTCTCATGTACTAGTCAACGTGTATTAATAAACAAGCCGAAGAATATCTTGAGGCCGCGGAGATGTGGTTTTACAGAAGAATCCTTAGAATTCATTGGAGAGCTAAGAAAAGCAACAAAGATGTTTTGAAAGAGGCGAATGCTTGAAGACAACTCATCACAAACTTCAGAAAGAGACAGTCATCATTTGTAGTCATGTTATGAAAAGAGGCAAAATGGAACATATTGTGACCACTGGAAAGATCTGTGAAAAGAGACACAGAGGAAGACAGCGGGATGAGATTCTTGAGTCTTTTGTCATGGCATGGAGGGGCGTCAACACACCAACTGATACACGCAGTTGCGAATCGCAGATTATGGACATTCCTCTTTCGATTTTTATGTTGTCTAGTGTGTTCTTCTATCTTTCTACTTCTTTCTATGAGTGCCGTTCACAATACTTTCTGTTACTTGATTAATTCATAATATTTAACGGCCTCAAACGGTTCCCCCCTCTGTTTATTTATAGGAATGACGTATACACACCGGAATCTACCAATCAAATACCTTTCTTAAATGTTTGTGTATTCTAGACAAAGCAATAAGGTCTTACTGTGTTCGTAAATTGTTGGTGTGATTGTTATTCGACATTTGCTTCGTTAATATAAATTTATGTAACCTATGGTGCCATTTCAATGGGTTGAAATGAATTATGTCCGTATTCCATAGTCGTGGATTTCAAGCTGTACGATAGACATGGCCAATGAGACACCTTTTTTAGGGGGAGCCTAGTTGACCATGTATCTTAGTGCACTTGTATTCATGGCGAGGCGCAGACGCCGTCTGGAGGTGACAGGTTCAATTCCCGGCACGGTAACTATAGCTTTCGATTTTTATGTTGTCTAGTGTGTTCTTCTATCTTTCTACTTCTTTCTATGAGTGCCGTTCACAATACTTTCTGTTACTTGATTAATTCAGATTATGGACAGCAGGATCACCCACGCCAATCGCCAAGGCCCTTGATGATGAGTCAACGTGTACATTTTAAATTTCATGTCCAAGAGTAAGTTCGCAGTGCGTGATTGATTCTGGTATGAGACTGGCTTTCTTCGAGTGCAGGCGTGTAAGTGACGCCTTCAGTTGTTTTGTTTCTTCACGCCTTCTTGTAAATATGATGGCCTCTAGGTCAACCCCGCCTATAATGAGTATCATGTACAAAGATAGGAAGTAAAGGCGTCAGGCATAATGCTGCCTTTATTGCGCTAGCCTTACTTGGCACCCACTTTTAGCCGGACTGGTCTGGGACTCAATGTCATTTTTAGGAAACAATCACAAGGAATATCCTATCGATGAGGATTTAGTCTAAATGCCCCTAGGTCGACTGACGAACAACTATCTAGTACACCACCCTAGTTCACTTTGTTTCTATTGAATATGATCTAACATCGGCCATTAACTGCTGATTAGTTTACACAATATAGCAGACCTATCACTAAATTTCTCCTATGACAAATGAGTTCCATTCCACGGGTGATCCTAATTCACGAGGTGGCTCTTTGTGTCATCTGGTGTTTATCGCTTGTGTGATGCCCTGGTGGGGTAATAGAAGATAGATAGATAGATAGACTTGTCATGGGGATTCAATCTCTAGATCTTCACACAAGCTCTGACTCTTTGCTATACAAAACTTTCATGAAATTTCTGTCTATAAATAATCTGCTCAACGAATTACACACACCAACACTTTGTGTCAGTTGTTAAAAGTCATGAACAAATCCATTTCCCGTGAAACTGACGCCGACAGAATATACTCACTAAAGCTATTAAGAAACATTTTGTGTAAATAAAATCGCAATAACAGCAGATTTAAAACGCAGGCTTCAAACAAAAGCACTCAGCTTAAACTCACCAAACAGCAACGTCAAAGATACTTTCAGCGTTTACTGACATTTACTTTTCCTTTACCGTTAGACGCTTAATGTGACTGGAGAATTACAGATTTCCTCAGGGAACTGAAACTATTAGCATCTATCTGCGATGTCGAACCACTGATGCAGCACTGTCGGGTTTCTAACTGTCCGAGAAATACCTTTATCTCACCGCTAGTTTTGCTACAGAAAGAGTGAATAAATGAATGAGTAAATGAACGAATCAGACAATCTAGAATTGACATTCCTGCTTCTCTGGAAATTCCCACAGAAGCTTCGTGTCTTTCCTCAGTTTGTAAAGATGAGTAAAAATGCTAACAACACCAGTTGCAAGCTGATCAAAAGTCCGTCAATGCACTCCCCCCCCCCTTTTTTTCCCTTTTTCCCTCCTTCTTTTCAGCCCGCTGTGTTACATATCTTTTATAACCTCCACTCACCCACATCCCTCTTAACCCCACCTTTAAACTGTTGAATATATTTTTACTGTATGGATTCTTTTTCTGTTTTATTGTATTGTCCATTTGATCCCAGAGAGGTATCACCACGTCTGCTTAATTAAAAAGTAGCTCACTACACAGAAGGGTGGCAGCAGACTCTGGCTTAAAAAGAAGCTACCAACACTATTATCTTTCCATTTTGAATGCTGCTGGAGTAGGCGAGAGTCACATCAAGTCATAAATGTCAGATCTGACAAAGTATCAAAGTATCATCTTCAAGTCAACCTGATAATCTCTGCAGTATCTTTACCTATTGCTACTCTCCAGGATTCGAAAATATCCTCCTCTTCTGCCTTCTAACCCCCAGTGCAGCAAAGACCAACTCACTCCAAATCGTTCTATCTTTCCCTTTCGCCCGCGGCTCTCCCTATGTCCTCCGCATCTATTTAAATTCACTTTCCATGTGTTTTTTCTTCCTTCTTATTTTTTCCTTGGTGGGGTTGGGGGGGGGGGGGATGTCTTCCTTTATTTATATGCCCCTGTAGGTTTCAGTGCAAAGACATTCTAATTTTATTGCTCTCATGTTTTCTCAGCTTGTGTCCTATCCAACATCAGAGTCTTTTCTTCACCTCTTGGTCCACTTTAACTTGTTTAGTTCTCTCCCAAAGCTCTACATTAGTGATCCTAAATACCATTTAATTCCATATATTCTGCGCAGGCACCAGTTAATGAATGTTTGAAGTTAATTAGTAATTTACCTTAGTTATTATTGTTTCCGCTCCATACAACAGTAATAATTTGACCTCAGGATTAAACTTCTTTGTTTAATATTAGTTTTAAGGCTTTTTTTTTTTTTTTTAGAACACCACATCCAGGTGCCATGAAAGCTGTTCAGTGCTTTGCTCTAAGATAAATGTATACGCAATGTGGCTATCTGGTCGGTGCATGAGAATTTTGGCCGTAAACATGCCGGTTCATCTCTCAGTTTTGTTATCAATAGCATCTCTAATTTTCTTCAAGACGATTCTAAGTAATATTTTTTACACGAACTGACAGCAACATAATTCCTCCAAAGTTCTCACACTTCTGTAAACCCGCTTTTTGGGGCAATTTCACAAGATATCCTTCTCTTCATTCTGTTTGTATTTCTTCAGTCTCCCACACTACATGTATTTGAATTGTTTGGGTATACTATGATATGAGACTTCTGGTTAATATGGTGGAGAGGCTATTTACTTGTTTGTGTCAGGAAAAGATTTTGCTTCAGACAATAGTTAGCCGTTGCATTTTCCTCCCAATGTAGACAGACAGAATATAGTTCTGTCGCCCAACTAATGAGAGTAGAGTGTATGGTTGGACACTGTCTGCCGTGGGTCTTATTTAGGATGATTTTCTACTGTGCCCAGTGTGGCTTGTGTTGCAAACTGCGTATTCAAAAAAAATGGCAAGTGGTCTGTTGCTATAGAACTGGTGCTGCCTTAATTGATTAATTGCGCGTGCGACTCCTAATCTGTTGTAACTGCTGCATCCGTCGACGACGAACTGCATTTCTAGTGTCGAAGAGTTTGTGGTGGCACTTATGATGGCTACCTTATGCATTTAATGCATGACAACGGTTTTAAATTTGCTGACACTGCAGCCTGTGATAAAATTTTGTCACAAGGTAAAGCGATGGATATTCTGTGTGGTTCTTGTTGGATCAGAAACTGAGCAGTTATGCTGTGATGTTAAAACTCTGATTGCCTTATTTTTCTTCTTCCTCAGCATTCCGAACTCTTGAGGTTCATTGCTGCAGATGTCACCCGCCTCTATACACCTCTCTTGTTGGCCTTCTTTTACCAAAAGGGGACACCAAGTGTTTGCAAGTCTGTCTGGATATTATCTCTCTATGATCTTCTTGGTCTGCCTCGTGGTCTACATCCATTCATCTCCTTCGTGTTCAGTTTTTACTTCTCTGTCATCTGACATTCTTTCAATATGCCCCAACCATTTCAGTCTATAACCTCTCATGATTCTGGTTATCAGTGGTGATTACCTTATACTGTGATATTTTACTGACTTAAATAAGACAGTAATTCATATGCTTATATTGTAAAACTTCTTCACTTGATTGGTTTTACAAAACGCGTACGTTTTCTCTTCCTCAGGTGGTTTTGTTTCCCCTCAGAGATAGATATCATGGAACAACAATTCTTAGGTCTGCTGTTGATCCTGCTAATTACCTGTCAAGTGGCCTCATTCAGCATCAGCAGCAGAAAAGAACGGAGCACGGATCTTGCAGATGCTCTTGCAATCCTTCAAAGACAAAGAAGGCGAGCTGTAACAGATTACCTGGACTCTGACCGACTGTTGAGCAATGAGCCTTATACATTGGAAGAGGATGCAGAATGGCTGCAAGCAGCAGATGTTGGTAGCGACAGCTCTAGAAACAGTCTTGGAACAGACTGGGAGTCCAATGGGCGGTTTATTGATGTTCAAACCCCTGTAGAATACGCTGTGCCATTGGACGAAAGCAGGGTATCTGTTCCTGTTGCTATAGAACCTTCAAGACAAGAACTTGAGGATATATTTGTTGCCGACGATCTTGATGGAAATATTTCACAGCCCAACATTAATCCAGAATCTTTTTTGGAGAAAAAGAAAAAAGAAGAGCCGCTTAGTGTTAAAGGAGATGGTAAAGTTGTGCAGAAGAAATCATTTTCCCCCAGTAGCCGAAGAAGCTGTAATAGTCACGCCTGGGAAAGATGTCGACGCCAATGATGCTATCTCCCTTGATACTTTAACGAAGGAGGAATTCCATGCTCTAATGAAAGCTGTGGACAAGCTACAGAAGCAAGCTGTGAAATTCAGCGAGAAGACAATAGAAACACCAGAGGCCAAAGTTACTAAAGTAGAAGCGGTAGAAAACTAATGGTGAGCCTAAAGCTATTACCATAGTTCAGCCTGCCAGCAGAGAAGAGCTTAAGGCCGTTTTTGATGGGGAAGAATCACCAGTTGTAAAGGAGACTGAAGTCGTTGTTGAAAGAGAACCAAATGCCAGTGAAGAAAGAATAATAGAAAAACAAGTTATGTCTAATATATCGCCAAGCAAGGCAAAAGAACTAAAGGAAAAAGAGTTGGATCTTATCAACGTCATAGCTTCCGAACTAGAAGACAATATTGAAGCTGAAAATGATAAAGAATCTGAAGAAAGAGACATACTGAATGCTGAAAACTTGAACGAAGCTGAACAAAGAAATATAGCAGGAATTGAAAGGCAATGGCTGAACCGCAAATACCAAAACCCTAATCAGAAACGTACGATCAAACGAGCTGCATCCTTTGAGCCTGCTCGGGCACCAACATTTGACGCGGAAGAACTGGCTAGGAAAATCACCGCTAAGAACAATGACGAGGTGGATGATGTAGACATTGCTGCATTACCTCCTAATTTGGAGCAGTTTGTGGCTAAAATTTTGGAACTGCAGGATGAAGTTGACAATTTGAAAATTGTTTCCCGGCTAGAGGATCTGGAAAACGATGTTCTCACTGATGCCTTGAATGAAGCCACTCTGGCACAGAAGGAGGGCTCTGTTACAGATATGGAATTTGAATCTCTGCAACAAGCTATTAGGATAGAGGAGGCACTTCAGGTAATGTCATACACACGCACATGTATCATCATCAAACAATAGTTAGTATCATTTTCGCCTTAAATCTACTCAGTGTATCTTTTTCGTTGTCGTGCTTAACACCATCATCATCTCTATCATCATTATCATCATAGCGATTGTCGTCGTTATCGTTATTACAGTCATCGATCTTTCTCTGCTAACTGTTACCGTCATGGTGCTAATTCTCTTTCACGAAAATCAAAACTAACATCAACATTTCATGTTAATATAAACATGTTTTACCATTCCTTCATTCAAAAATTCAGACTTGTAATTATCATCATTACTATTATTAGTATTAAGCAGTTGTAGTATTACGAACCAGCATTAGCAGCATAAATAGCATTAGCAGAAGTAGCACTAGCAGTTTTAATATTAATAATAATAATAATAATATTAATTATAATAATATAGGTAACAATTCAAAGGATCTTTTCCCACACCTTCGGGTAAATTGGGCGTATAGGGCTAGACCTTTTTTAATAGATCAATCTGCACGTGGTGGCTAATATCTTTAACATCACGCCGATCGCCTTACTTTCTAGGGGTATACGTGGTATCATCTCAAGGCTGGGTCGACCCAAAGAGGAGGGGGGGGGGGAGCAAGATCATTGTTGACAAAAAGCCATGTTCTGTCAGGACCTGAAACCAACGACCTCTGTATCAGCAGCAAAGCGTTTAGCCGCTCTACAACAGAGGCTCCTAAAAAAAAAAAATTTGAAATAAACAGAAACATTACAAAATATACCAAACGCATTTATTTAGAAAAAAAAATATCCTCTGTCCGTTGCTCCCATTTCGAACAATGATCAAAGCTGTCCTGATTTATAGATGCTTTTGCAAACATGCAAATCATATATAATAAACTAAAAACTGGAAACAAGGGAAATAGGAGATAGAAACAGAAAACGAAACGAATAAAAACGTAGCGAAACGGGTTTCCTTCTTGTAGCAGGAATTTATGTGCAACATTATTTCGCCTGAGGTCTGTTCCCTCTTCATAATTCTCACATTACGCATATACATAAAAACAACTTTCCTTCTTAAATAACGTTGATTATTCCCGGCTTGTCTTATCTGGATTTTTTTTTTGGGGGGGGGGGGGGGGAATTTAAATCGCTGTCGTCTTTTTACGTGTTCACCTTCGACCTTTTATCCGAGCATCGTTGCTAGTATGTAATTATGTTTCTACAATGTTCTTTGCACAATTAAAAAAAAAAAAAATATTTTTAATATCTTCCAGCCGAGTACTCAGATGTACAGAACAAAATGGCAAACTTCAATACTTTACACTCCCAAAAAAAAAAAAAAAAAAAATGCGGAACTGAGCAAGTAGGACTAGACAAACGATTAAAGACTGCATCATCGAATAATAATGTTAAAGATATCGTTTGTAAAAAAAGAAGGAAGCATACACAAAATGGATTAAATCCAAATATGAACGAGATTATGTACCATGAAGAATAATAAGAAGAGATGCAAAAACAAATGATAAATTCTCCGAAAGAAGAATCGTGGACAAAATTGTGGAGAACAGATGGACACACTTAGTAAAAGTTCTTCCAGATAATTTTACGAAAGGTTAAACATATGAGAGTAGGAGATGAATGCAACTGTCCAACCACCATTATGAACAACAAGAGAGGCTGTCCTGTGCTTAATCCAAATCAAAGGCTAAGGTTCGCAGATTATTTTAAGGAGCTAACCAGCTAAGAAATCGGGGTAGATATCATCCATTTTGTGGCCCAAGCAATGACCAACATGAATCAAACTTGTTATCACCAGAAGTAAAAGCTGTTGTACAGAAGAACCCTAAAATCCAAAGCAACTGGTTTAAATAGAATAGCTGCCTACAGAAGCCATTCAAGCATATTGTCAAACTGGCATCAAATGGCTAACACAAATTTTCAGTACAGCAAAAGAAGAAATGAAAGTTCAATTTGAATGGCAGCAGACACTGACAGTACCCATTTGGGGACTGGAAGTGGAAAGGGTGGGGGGAAGGGAAAGGTAATACAAGATAATGTGCATCGTAAAGTGATACATATAACTCTTGCGCTATACAGGAAACAAATATGCAAAGTTATTTCAGCACAGATATTTAGAACTACAGATGAACACCACTTGAGTACATCACAATTTGGTTGATAATTTATTTCAAGTTAACGAAAGAAGAAGAAGAAGAAGGTTTCAGGAAATGAAAAGGTTGCACACATACAGGTCAGCAGCATTTTTAGTTCGCTACTATCGGGTTGAATGGGACTTGTCTGAAGCAAGTTACAAGATTAGGTATTTAGGGAGTATATTCTAGGTGGACAGAAATCATGAAATAGAAACAAGATTCCAGCGAGTCAATGTACTTATAGACAAACTGAAACTGTTATTAAGACATCAAAATATAAGTATAGCGCTAAGAAACAGATTAAAAAAATTTTTTTTTTACGTATCCAGAAACCATGAGTTGTAAACCCTTTGGCTCGGTACCATGGATATCGCAACCCTTCGGCCTTGATTCCATTATAGGTACCGTTAATCTGGGAGAAATGTGACTTTTCTGCCTACCCCCGGGAGTGAACCCGGACCACAAGGAGTTCGTCACCCGGCCGCCGCGAAAGTCAGGTTTAACCAACTTCGCTAAAGAGCCGGGTAAAGAAACAGATTATAAACAACATATTCTTACCAGCACTGTGCTACCAGTACCAGACGTGGACAAAGGCTAACCTATGTACAATTACCACCTCTAAAATTAGATGCTTGAGAAAAGCCCTCAGATCAACCACCTGAGATAGTTAAAAATTATGTCACCAAACACAAGGAACAACAGCATGCAGCGAATTCATTGAAAAAACAGCAGATATATTGCGCTGTTCATCTAGTAAAAATGCAGCCAGAACAACTACCAACGCAAGCGCTACACATAAAATGATCTGAAGTGAAAGCAAGAAACCGCCCTAGGATTGATGACATCACATCTTTTAGTCCCAAGGGATGTAGCATGAGAGGCCCACGGAATAGTAAAGTGAGACATAAAAGCAGCTCATCTTGCGTTCACGGATTTTTAGAAAGTAATATGTGAACGCATGATGCGTTTCTTGAGACTGAGAGAGACGAAGAGCTTCTACGTCGAAACAGAATGATAAAAGCCACTGCTGCCAATCAAGCAATGGATTGCAAACTGTTCCTCCCCACGCCGCCCAACGGCAGATTAGAACTTGATGATGATGAATTTCCTTTCGAAAAAGGTGGCTATCGTTTCGCAATAATATTCTCGCTTTCTTGGTTTGTTTATGACCGTTTAATTTGTTATTTTTGTCTAAAATATTAGTCAGTCTTGTCCTAGTGGCTACTCTTCTGAATTTCAGTGGCATGCACTGTTTTTCTGAACCTTCTTGTCCACTGACCGTTTGATAAAGACACTGAAAATACTTGACTTATAATTCGTAATTCCTTATACTTCTCTTTTTGTCGTCTCAATGACACCTCGTTGTAGTCCAGTTAAGTGGTTTTGTCGTCTCAGTTATACCTAGTTGCAGCCAAGTGACGTGGTTTTGTCGTCGTAATGATACCTAGTTGTGGCTCAGTGACGTGGTTTTGTCGTCTCAATGATACCTAGTTGCAGCCAAGTGACGTGATTTTGTCGTCGTAATGATACCTAGTTGTGGCTCAGTGACGTGGTTTTGTCGTCTCAATGATACCTAGTTGTAGCCCAGTGACGTGGTTTTGTCGACTCAATGATACCTGTTGTAGCCCAGTGACGTGGTTTTCTGTATTTGTCTTTGGTTTCTCAGGTGTCTTAGGTGATAGATATGTTCTCTCCCCACCTCCCCCCCTTTTTTTCGGGTTTTAGCTACACTATTTATCCATCTCTTTCTTAGTCTCTTTATCGCCTTCATCTCAGACGTTCTGCTGTAAAAATTTCATATGCAGTCTGATTCAGCTGTATTCTCACTAGATGGCTTAACTATTTTAGTCTTTGTCTGTCAATAATCCAGACATGGTCTTATGCTAACTTTCTCTCTAATGTCGGTATTCCTGACCCTGTCCCGTCTTGTGTTAGTGACCTTGTGAATACAGCTCCAGTTAAAAGGTACCCACAATTCAACTGTTCTTATGTAGTATGGGTGGAATGAAATGCAGCCAACTTGCTGGATCTGTCGCGTGGCAAAAAAACTGGCCTTATGATCCTTCGCACTGTTGACAAAAAAGTGTGTGTGAGTGCGTGCGTAAGTGCGTGGATGTGTGTGTGTGAGTCTGTCCGTGTGTGTGCGTGCGTGCGAGTGTGTGTGTGTGTGGGGGGGGGGCTTTGAATATCCTGCAGTGTGTGAACGGTTTTGGCAGGTTTTCTTTTCTAGCATATAAAAAAAATGTAATTGAATATCGATATTAATAATATTCTGAGCTGTCCTATTCAAAAACAAAGTATTTAATAACATAAAGACCATTTTTAAAATGTCAATATGCCATTCATCTATATATTTCTCTTAAAGAAAAAAAAAACCTACATTTAAATGTAAATGTTTTTTGTTTGTTTCGATGTGCGGAAGAAATTATTTATGCGAACTTTATAGAAGGGCAGTGAACTTTATCATTTCCGGTTGAAATCATTCTGTTGCGCCACACTGCGGTTGTTTCCCATGTTGAGAAGTACAAAGCTATCTGTTGCGGAGGACAGGGAGTTCATTAGCAAACTCACCACTTGCCGGCATTGAGACACACACGGCCACATTGATTTATCGACGTGTTTGCGGTCTTATTTGCAGCCGGGATCCCTTGTTAAATTAAACAAAGGGAAGCATCCAGTTTAATGTGCTTTTTCCTTCCTTGTCATTTCTTCTTAGGAAATTCTTATCTCTTTTTGAAATCTCCGGTTGTATTTATGTCGCTTTCAAAAATTATGTTTTGTTGTTTTTCTCAAAAACGAAGTTCAAGTAAGTCGTATGTATTCTAATCGATTGATCATTCATCGGCTTTTTTACATTCTTCATTTCGTTCTGTTGTATCTATTGAATATAAAGTTCGCCCCCCCTCTCTCTCTCTCTCTCTCTCTCTCTCTCTCTCTCTCTCTCTCTCTCTCTCTCTCTCTCTCTCTCTCTCTCTCTCGTAAAAGAGTCGATTCTACATGGAATTTTGTTTAAGCTGACCAGAACTTGTGCCAACTCAGGTTATCAGGAAATATCCTGGAGAGGAAAGACGGCCGATGAGACACTGTAGATAACGCCCAAATGCATTTTGTTGAGATTTCTCAATGACTAATTAATTGATGCTACGTGTCTCGCCATCTGAAAATTATAGTTTTGCTTTTGATTAGTCTCTCTCGATTCATCGATACTTGTTTTCCAAAACACCATGGAATTGTCGCTTGAGCTATATGGGTAATGCTTTGTGCGATCCTATCAGCAGAGCGTTAGTAATTCTGCATGTAAAACTAAGATGTATGGAATAACACCCAATGCAATTAAGGCGATCATCTCGCGTATAACCCATGACGTGTGGAGTTGGTTGCCATGTCTGTCCACAGCCTTCTCTTGTGTACTTTCAGTCAGCTCTGACACCGATGCTCCTGCATGCAGTGATTTCAAACTGTCCAGCATCATCTCTCTCAGTCGCCCTCTGCCTCTTACAACTCTCCCACCGTCACTATGTACCCCACATTTTCTCCTTTCAGTAACACGACCAAAGAATGTAGAGTGCCTCCTGTCAATTGTAGATTCAGAAAATGACGCGATGCCTGTTGTCTCAATATTGGTGGTGCCATTTTGTGATTAAAATTGATGGCGTGCGCAGCTACTGATCTGTTGGTGACTTCTGCTACCATCCATGTTGAACTGCATTTCTAATGTCGGACTGTTTGTGTTAGGACTTCGGATGGCTATCGCATGCTTTTAATGCGTGTGTATACTAGTGCATATGCTGAGACAGCAGTCTGTCAATCTTTCCACAAGGGACTGGGATAAACATTCTGTTTTTCGTTGGCACAGGAGCAGAGCAACTATGGGGTGACCTGTGTGCTATGAAGCTGAAACTAAGACTACCAGATTACCAGGGATGTGAGTCATAGACTATCTGCCAGTACTAAAGAAAGAAAATAGAGGCTTTTGAGCTGAAATGCTAGAGAATGATTCTCAGAATTCCATGGACCAAGAAAAGAAGAAATACTGATATTTTAAAAGATCTGCACATGAAGGAAGATTGGCAAATGAACAGCATATTATCTCTGAAGTTGAAATATTTTCATCAAATCACACACACACACACACACACACACACACACACACACAACAAAAGGTATGGTACCAGGAAGGTTAGGCAGGGGCCGACCCACACGAAGATGAGCACATGAAATAAAGACCTGCAAACGACCTGCTTCATAATGACGCATGAAATCCAGATCAGCATCTATGGCCTCACTAATCAAAGCACACTGAAGGGTTTCTTTCAGCATCCTCGTGTTTACCGCTGACACAGCTCGGGTTTAAGAACACTCGGAACTAATGCAGACGCCAAGACAACTATAAGCCGGTAGTTGGGATAGATCCAAACACATTTGAGGTTTCAGATGTATTACTTCGGTGCACATGATTCGAAAGATAGCAAAGTAGGTGGTAAATATGGATCGAGCTGGATAATGTTTCTTCCAATCTGATCTCATGCGACGTCAGTGGCTTAGGCTTTGCGAGTCCGACTCCTAATTCCAACGTACCGCGATCGAAACCCACTGCTGGCTGCGTGGATTTTTATCATAGTATGGGGCGTCGCAGGTCGACCCAGCCTTAAATGGGTACCAGGATGTAAGTCCTAGGGAAGTAAAGACGGCCGGGGTAATGCTGACCACATTACCCACCTAGTGCCGATTGGTCTGTAAAAAATAGGGGTGGCCTTCCCATATGCCCGATGCGCCTTAGGTGTAACAAGTTATTTTCACTTTACCAACCTGACCTCGTCTCCCAGGTCCAGCCAGCCTAAACATGGGTACCAGCTAAAGTCATGGGAAGTAAAGGCGGCTGACTCTTGCTTGTCGATCCGAACGACTTGAGTTTAAATCTGATCTGATTTCTTATAATTGACTATCGCTTCTAAGACGAAACAGCCAAAAATATACAACGCTGTCCATCCCTGGATTAATGGGTCCTTTGTGTATGTACATTTTTGTATGTCCATTCTTATGTTTGTTATGCTCATTTGTCTGGCTTGTTTCTGATTCCTGTTTTTAAGTCGGGGTTAATTACTGCACGCCAAGCGTAAGTACTTCCCATGCGATTTTATGGTAGTAATTTCTGCCTGTTTTGTCTTAGAAGCTAAAGTCAATTAATAACAGTGAGCCAGTGACATTGAACCCATCAGGACCGAACAGCGGGTGATAAACACATGATGACACAAAGTGCCACCATTGGGGTGAGAGTTGAGCTGAGTTGAGTTGAGTCCAGAATATACATCACAGCACTCAGGGCATTCCTTTGCCCTCAACTTTATCCCCATCTTCAGCAGCCGGCGCAGAGTTCCAATAAAAATGGTACTGGTCACAACCTGATTATAAGTCCGTCTTGTCTTTCCTCTGAGTGTAGTAAGCCAGCCAGACCCTTTGGTTACACCCAGGTGCCTCATTCTCTCCAGGCCATTACAATCTTCTATCTCTACTGATTCTGTTGCTTGTTCCCAAAGGGCCTCGACCACATCTACCTTGTCATGTATCAATTCACCACTCAGTGGCGCAGATCCAGACAATCAGTCTACCTGTTCGTTACCCACCACGCTGGCATAGGCTGGGGAAATGATCCAATGTATGATCACTACCCGTGGCCTGTCCAGTGAAGCTTGCCACTCAGCTGGTAACATCCCTGTCTACACCTTTCTCAGAATGCTGTCAGAGTAATGTGCATGCATTATGTTCTCTAGTCATCGGAGATACTGGTGTGAGAATCAGAAGGGAGCTAGTCCCAGAAACTTTAGTTAACTGTTGTTTTATTAGGGCCACCAAAGACAGCCACCCCCCCCCACCCCCCAAGGGGGGGGGGGGTGTTTAAAATAACGATATATTCCTTCCCATGTTTGGACGGTAGATTAAACACACACACACACATACACACACACAGAGCAACAGAGAGAGAGAGAGAGAGAGAGAGAGAGAGAGAGAGAGAGAGAGAGAGAGAGAGAGAGAGAGAGAGGGAGAGAGAGAGAGGGAGAGAGAGAGAAACTAATGCGAATAAAATCAATCTTCCTCTTTCTATTTTCTCTTCACTGCCTCTTTTACCGCTTCAGGTGTCGAGAGAGATGTAAGATGGCGTTTTTACCTTTTCTCTTCTTGCCGCCTCCATCATTGACACAGCGTTCTTTTGTACAGTATCTCTGATGTAATCTGTCCATCTTGTTCTAGGTATACATGGTGATCTACCTTCTTCTCTTTTCGTGTGTGCCTTTATATGGAATGGCATGATAAGGCATTACATCTAAATGTGCAAACATTTGATTTGTTGTCTTTGCAAATAGTTTAATATTTAACAAACAATGCCACCATAAACTTAGTCGTAGACATTACGTTTAGCACACATAAACCAAGATCACAATTGGACCCAATATTGTTCAAGGGAGGTTGAACGGGGTCGTATTTGTAGTGTTCCTTGTAAAATTGGAAGGCGTCTGGTCGCGATGTGAAGCTACAATCCTCAGACATTTCGCCCACACGGTCCACCAAAACAGGGAATATTGTGTGCCTGGCCGTGTGACAGCCTACACAGAAACACAGCTGACATCTAAGACGCCACATTCGCTTTGCAGGAATTCTTTGGCTGTTATACTAATAATTGTCATTATTCCCTAGCTCAGCTGGGACACCACCAGATGTCTTAATAACAGAGGGGGGGGGGGGGGGGGGGGGGGGAGGGTTTATGTGGCGAAGTGGTCAAGCTCCTTGCCTTGTGCTCTGAACGTTGAGGGTTCGTTACACGGAGGCGCCCTTCAGTTCTTGAGTGCCATTTTACGAAGATGCTTGCGGATCGTCGCCGGAGCTACAGAGTTTGTGCTCTGTGAGAGGCTCTCGACAGGCAACTAGATTTTGTGATGAGAACGACATAACCAAATGGGATAAAAACCAGTGTCACTTTTACCTTTACGGGTGTCACAATATTACAGTTTTACTCGGTTTAACAGGCTTCTGTGAGTTGTAATTCTCATCCTTAAGGAGTTAAATCCAACATATAGCAGCCATGGAAAAGAAAAACTGCATATCCTACACTGTTAGAATGGTTTTAATTTGTGCTTCTATTGTTTCGATGTATTCAACATGGCCGGTAGCCGGTTTTCATGTGAGCTGGAGAAATACCTTATGCAATAATTATACGAGTGTATCGTGCCTGACTACTTCCATCAATGACAAACTGCGTTTTTGTGGCGAATGTTTCCTTTGGCGCGTCTAGAAAGTGCCATATATATTTATTGCGTGCGCATATTTCTGAACTATTCCGGGACTAACTGTTCACTAGTTTTTCAAATGGCACTGGGAGGGATATTTGATTCCATTTCCACTGGCACAGGAACTGAGCAAGTATAGGGAAAACCCGATTGTAGTGAAGTTGAAACCTCGATTTAGACTAACACTAACGGGACTAGACAGGACAACTGAAGACTACGCCTAGACTGGACGATTGACAGACATGAGCTACAGGGACTAAGACCTAGAATCGGGCTTACCCCTTAGACAAACATACTAACAGACTAAGACGCGATTACGAATGAGGCAAGGACAGAAGACTAGATAAGGCTACCCCTTAGAACAAAGGGATAAGACAGACAGACTAAAATAGACCTAGGCAAAAACTAAGACTAAGACCTAGAATAGGGCTACCCCTTAGACAAAGACAGACAGACTAAGACATACTAATAAGACTGACGGTCAAGACGGACAGACTAAGACCTAGAGATAGGGCATCCCCCTGACAGACAAAAAGGAATAAGACTAAAGACTACTAAGAAGCTAGGTCAAAGACTAGACAGACTAAGACCTAGAATGGGTACCACTTTAGACCAGACTAGACTAAGACTAAGACTGCTAAAAAGACTAGGTCAAAGACTAAGACTAAGACCTAGAATAGGGCTACCCTTAGACAAAGACTAAGACAAAGACAAAGACAAAGACTACTAATAAGACTAGGTCAAAGACTAAGACTAAGACCACGACTAAGTCTTAGATCACGACTAAGTCTAAGACTAAGACCTAGAATAAGGCTACCACTTAGACTAAGACTTATACAAAAACTTAGACCAAAACTAAGACCTAGACTAAGACTAAGACTATGCCTGGACTATGACTAAGACTATGACTAAGAATATGACTAAGACTATGATAAGGACTATGACTAAGACTATGACTAAGCCTCAGACTATGAAAAAAGTCATATGACCTAGGGACAAAGACCAATACTTACGAAAAAAGGACTCGAACTAGCACTAAGGGACCACGACTATGACTTAGGACTATAACTAGCACTAAGACCACGACTAAGACTTTAGACTAGAAACTAGCCACTAAGACACGACTAGGACTTTAGGCTCGAACTAGCACTAAGACCACGACTAAGAATTAGACTAGAACTAGCACTAAGACCACGACTAAGAATTAGACTAGAACTAGCACTAAGACCACGACTAAGACTTAGACTAGAAACTAGAATAAGACCCCGACTAAGAATTAGACTATGAACTAGCACTAAGACACGACTAGACTACGATAGGAACTAGCATTAAAGACCACGACTAAGAATTAGACTAGAACTAGCACTAAGACCACGACTAAGACTACGACTAGACTAGCATTAAGACCACGACTAAAGACTTAGACTAGAACTAGACTAAAGACCACGACTAAAACTGAGGACTAGTTTAGAACTAGCATTAAGACACGACTAAGAATTAGACTAGAACTAGCACTGAGACACGACTAAGACTACGATGCTAGAACTAGCATTAAGACCACACTAAGACTCAGACTAGAACTAGCACTAAGACCACACGACTAAGACTACGGACTAGAAAACTAGCATTAAGACCACGACTAAGTACCCTAGACTAGAACTAGCACTAAGACCACGACTAAGACTTAGACTAGAACTAGACTAAGACCACGCTAAGACAGACTAGAACTAGCACATAAGAACCACGATAAAGACTTAAGGACTAGAACTAGCATTAAGGACCACGACTAAGCGTAGACTAGAATAGCATTAAGACCACGACTAAGAATTAGACGAGAACTAGGGCACTAAGAACCACGACTAAGAATTAGACTAGAACTAGCACTTAAGACACACGACTAAGACTACGACTTAGAATAGCATTAGACCACGACTAAGAATTATGACTAGACTAGCACTGAGACCACGGATAAGAATTCTAGACTAGAACTAGACTAAGACACGACTAAGACTACGGACTAGAACTAGCATTAGACCACGACAAGAATTAGACTAGAACTAGCACTAAGGACCCACGACTAAGACTTAGACTAGAACTGCACTAAGACAACGACTAAGGACTAACGACTAGAACGCATTAAGACCACGACTAAGACTTAGACTAGAACACTAGCGTTAAAGACCCGACAAAGAATTAGAACTAGAAACTAAGCACTATAGAACACGACTAAGACTACGACTGAACTAGCATTAAGACCACGACTAAGACTTAGACTAGAACTAGCACTAAGACCACGACTAAGAATTAGAATAGAACAGACTAAGACCACGACTAAGAATTAGACTAGAACTTAGCACGAAAGGACCACTGACTAAGAATTAGGACTAGAACTAGCACTAAGACCCACGACAAGATTAGACTAGAACTAGCACTAGACCACGGACTAAGACTTAGGACTAAGAACTAGCAATAAGACACGAACTAAGAAATAGGACTAGAACTGGCAATAAGACCCGACTAAGAATTAGACTAGAACTAGCCACTAAGGACAGGCTAAGACTACGACTAGACACTAGCATAAGACCACCGACTAAAGAATTAGACACGAACTAGCACTAAGACCACGACTAAGACTACGGACTAGAACAGCATTAAGACCACGACCTAAGAACTTAGACTAGAACTAGCGTACTAAGACCCACGACTAAGACTTAGAAGAGAACTAGCATAAGACCACGGACTAAGAATTAGGACTAGAAACTAGCAACTAAGACCACGACTAAAGACTTAGATAGAACTAGCACTAAGACCAGACTTAAGACTTAGAATTAGAACTAGGCCTAAGGACCAACGACTAAGGATTAGACTAAGAACTAGCACTAAGACCAAGACTATAGGACTTAGACTGACGAACTAGCACCTAAGACCACAGACTAAAGACTTAAGAACTAGAACTAGCACTAAGACCAGACTAAGAATTAGACTAGAACTAGCACTAAGACCACGACTATGACTTAGACTAGAGCTAGCACTAAGACCACGACTAAGACTTAGACTAGAACTAGCACTAAGACCACGACTAAGACTTAGACTAGAACTAGCACTAAGACCCCGACTAAGACTTAGACTAGAACTAGCACTAAGACCACGACTAAGACTTAGACTAGAACTAGCACTAAGACCCCGACTAAGACTTAGACTAGAACTAGCACTAAGACCACGACTATGACTTAGACTAGAACTAGCACTAAGACCACGACTAAGACTTAGACTAGAACTAGCACTAAGACCCCGACTAAGACTTAGACTAGAACTAGCACTAAGACCACGACTAAGACTTAGACTAGAACTAGCACTAAGACCACGACTAAGACTTAGACTAGAACTAGCACTAAGACCAAGATTATTATTTTGACTAGGACTAACACTAAGACACCTTTACATGATCAGGCACATATTTTTGGACGGCCCACCTGGATTTTTCCGCGGCATATCAAGTGATGATAGGTCTATGAAAATATAGGTCTAGTTGCAGTGTGGTTTAACTCACTGACTCCATCAGGATTCTTTACTTACTTACAGTCGAAGGTTCGTGGCCAACATGCCAACCAAGCATACATAAGTACAAGGCTGATTACCCTAACCTAGGCTCCCAGTGTCAATTAGCTGGGTATACAAGCGTGCATTTGTCTTTGCCAGGGAATTCGAAACCTCTGTAATCTTTGGCTGTTTGATTTCCTGACTGTCCATTGATCTGCGTAATGTCTGCTCTGTCTACACAAGGTATTCTATTAAGTGAACAGATAACTCTGGATAATGTCACCGCTGAGGGGTCGGACTAGAGCAGCTGCGGCAAGGCAATTGTGTGTGTGTGTGTGTGTGTGTGTGTGTGTGTGTGTGTGTCTGCGTGTGTTTGTGGCTGTGTAGGAAATTGTTTAAGGAAGTTGCGATGGAAATAGTGAGAACGGCACACAGATTAAGGGGGAAAAAAACAACAGCAAATCGTTAGAAGTAAAATAACGAAAGTAGAACTTATAGATATTTGCATTAACAGAAAAAAAAAGAAAGAAAGAAAAAAGAAAAAAAAGAAAGAAGACTGCTATGCAAATAATAATAGTGTTGAAAAATAATAAAAGATTACTGGATAAAAGCATCCCAAGGAAGTAGATATGATCTTCTGTTCATCTGAAGGGACCCGATTTGAGCTGCAGGGCATTCCCACCCTCCGCCCGTTTCCGCTCCCGCCTGGCCCACCCCTCCCCCCAAATCCCACCAACTCCTCCCCCACCCCTAAAAACCTGCATTTATGTGTGTGTGTGTGTGTGTGTGTGTGTGTGGTTTTACCAGGGATTATGTTTTTCTTTTCATCTTATAGCTGAAGACACTCGATGATGATGATGATGATGATGATGATGATAACTGTAAACGAGTCATTTATTTAGTAGCCCCCAAGCATTTCCCAGAATTCAAACTTGATTAATCCCTGAGTTTCCGGTAATTGTGTGGTTTAAAAAATCAATACAAAAACACCCAAAACGATAAACACCATTAATCACACGATCACAAAAAATGCACAATGAAACAGTGAGCTTAGCGTCTTAAAAAATGGAAATTAATGGCTTTTCGGCGTGGCTCAATAATGTTGCACACACAATGGGAAGACATGTAACGGTGTGACCTGTTTAACATTTCCACAAATCTCGACTTCATTCTTTTTTCGAGCCTTGCTTGTCAAGCGAAGTGAATAATGTATTTGGTGTGTTCTCTTCAAACAGTAAATTTAACTAGTCTGAATACCACCAACACTTGTTTACTCTCGTCTTTTATTTGTGTACTCTTACATAAATAATGAGTGGAGAAGTAAGGTGGATGCAGTCACTACTGCCTTTGGCTGGCTTGAGAATTAGCTGTTCATGCATGCCATCATTGTAACTGACTGGCACAGCATGTTCAGAAAGGTGGAGACAGGCATGCTCCGTACAGAGTTGCAAGCATTACTTTAAAGGTCCCGGGTGGTTAGCATACTTTGGATATTTTCTACAGGTTATGCCGGTGTGTTGGGAAATGAGCAGGTAGATAGACTGACCGGTTCTGCACCGCTTGTAGTGAACTGATGTATGACAAGCTGGATGTTGTGAGAGCCCTTTGGGAGCGAGTAAACAGTGGCGATGCACAGATAGATCGTTACTGTCTGAGGAGAATGGCACGACCAGGAGTTACAAGGAGATCATGCCGACGCTCGACACTAAGGAGAAAGGCGAGACGGATACACAACACAATCAGACTGTTAATTACTAGTACCATCGGAATTTAAACTCTTCGCTTGCAGCTGAAGATGGGGAAGGTGCGCTTATGGGGGTGTCCCGAGTGCCGTAATGTCGATTCTTAATTCAACATTCAACAATTCTTACGTGAAAGAGTCAACAACAACGAAAATATTGTTGAAAGCAACTGAGGCTGTTTTAGAAACATTCGTACTTTTTGTCCTACAGGTCACATCGTTAAACGTTGCAGAGAGGAGTTTCATGTAGTTTTCTCTCTTTTGCTAGGTATCTTTGTTTGCGTTAATGACATGTTGCGTTTTTATAGTGTCATCTTTGCTTGTGTTAATGACAAGTTGCGTCTTTATAGTGTCACCTTTGCTTGTGTTAATGACAAGTTGCGTTTTTATAGTATCAGCTTTGCTTGTGTTAATGACAAGTTGCGTTTTTATAGTGTCACCTTTGCTTGTGTTAATGACAAGTTGCGTTTCTATAGTGTCATATTTGTTTGTGTTAATGACAAGTTGCGTTTTTATAGTGTCATCTTTGCTTGTGTTAATGACATGTTGCGTTTTTATAGTGTCATCTTTGCTTGTGTTAATGACATGTTGCGTTTTTATAGTGTCATCTTTGCTTGTGTTAATGACATGTTGCGTTTTTATAGTGTCATCTTTGCTTGTGTTAATGACATGTTGCGTTTTTATAGTGTCACACTTTGCTTGTGCCATGTAATGACATCTTTGCTTGCGTTGCATTTTTATAGTGTCATCTTTGCTTGTGTTAATGACATGTTGCGTTTTTATAGTGTCATCTTTGCTTGTGTTAATGACATATTGCGTTTTTATAGTGTCATCTTTGCCTGTATTAATGACATGTTACGTTTTTATAGTGTAATATTTTCTTGTGTTGATAACATGTTGCGTTTTTATAGTGTCATCTTGCTTTAATGTGTTAATGCCAATTTTGCGTGTAACAGTTTTATAGTGTCATCTTTTGTGTTTGTTTTGACATTTTCCGCTTTTTATAGTGTCACTTGTTGTGTTAATGACGTTTGTTATAGTGTTATCTTTGTTGGGTTGGAATGACAAGTTGCTTTTTTATAGTGTTATCTTTGCTTGTGTTAATGACATGTTGCGTTTTTATAGTGTCTCATTTACTCTCTCCACCCATCTCTTTCTTCGTCGGTCTTGTAGCTTGAAGTTCTTATGTAGTACGCTCTAGTTGTAGACTTATTTTGTTTCCTTCTGACCAGACGATCAAAACATTTGATTCGTTGATATTCAATGAATAACATCTCGATGAAAAAGAGTGGAAGGATTAGAAAGAAGATAACAAATATGTGTGTGTGTGTGTGTGTGTGTGTGTGTGTGTTTACATGTAAGTTTGTCAATCATTCTTTAAATTAACCTATCCATCTGCTTATTCCGTCATCTATTTATTTATAAATCCATCCACCCATATATATATATATATACACATATGCATTCATGTATCCATACATCCATCCACAGTTCTATTAGTCCATCTATTTGTCTGTTTGCTTGTCTTTCTATCTGTCACTGCTACCCGTGGTTAGCTTTAGCTCCCCAGACCTGTCATACATACAGCTCCACTTTAGATCGTGTAGAATTTAAACTAATAAGGCATCAAAATATGCTACAAATTCTTTCCCTAGATGACCACCATTTGAACAGCGGCAAAACAAACCGAAAAATATCCTATACTGCTACTAGTCAGATCCTACGAAGACCTACTATGTGCTAATTGCCAAAAAATCTCTGACTACCGTCAGTCAATGTTTGTTTATTCATGAGAGCTGCCACTATTGATCGGCGTGCTCTTGGTCCCCCCCTCCTCCCACCCCCACCCCTCCCCCCCCCCCCCCAACCCCCCCACATCCCAATTCTCCTCACCCCCAGACTCGCCTGCTCCTGATCGCCAGGATTAAAGGGACGCCGGATATGCCGCGTGTACAGCATGATCGATTGAGCCGTGAAGGTTTTGGTGGAATCGGGCCACAAAATAGAAGGGCCCGTTCTTGTGATGTATGCTCCATATTGATTAGCTGGAAAATGGACCGAAAATGGGGTATTTGGGGCGAATTTTGTTTTATGCGTATGAGATTTCCTACGGCCATATGTCTAAGGCTGGATTGAACCTGGCGGTACAGCAGGCTGGTCATAAATCTCTGTGCTTTCCGATAGCAAATGTAATGGATGGATTGGTTATCAGGAGGCTGTTGTAGTAGTAGTTGCAGTGATAACATAAGGTGCACTAGTAGTATTTAAATTGTAGCAGCAGCTGTTGTTGTTCTTGTCGTTGTTGTAGTGGAGTTATGAGTTGTTGTAGGTTATTAAAGACGTAAAAATTTGATTAGTTTTTGTTCTAAAGAGGTTGATAAATGACTGCTGAAACCATAACTGATTTTGTTCTCATTACTTTTCCCAGCCAAACTACACACAGGTTGACTTTTCATTCTTTCTGTTAACCTGTCACCCGGGGCAATCTATGTTACAGGGGTGTCGCGTTGCATTATATTAAAAAAAAGCTTTCTCCCTTGTGTGTTATATATTGTTATGAGCAGCGGCTGGTGATACCGCATAAGGCCCCTTTTATGGCCCACCACAAAATGTAACTTTCTGAAACCATGGGTCGTACGCTGCACTTGCTTGTGGGACATGGGCTGAGGCTCACGGGTAAGGTGGTTGTGGTTAGGGCAAGTTCTAGATGTTGTGGGGTCGTACTGTAATACAGATCACGCCGGTGATAGCACCGGAGACAATACAACGTGACATCCTAGCAAGTTAGACTAGCCCGTGTGACAGGTGAGCAAGCATAAACGAAAGGTCAACCAGGTTTCTTTTTCTTTCTAAGAAGGAAGCAAAATCTTCAGCTGCATATTTTGTGGCACTAGCTGTGCAGCCCTAAATCTTCAAGCTGAAACCCCGCACCCTCCTCCCAACTTTGTTTTCCTTTAACGCACCTGCACAGCTTTGAATAGTGGTAGTCCTGATATATGTGTGTGTATATATATATGGGATATATATATATATATATATATATATATATATATATATATATATATATATATATATGTGTGTGTGTGTGTGTGGTAATATAAGTTTCAGCTTCATAGCAAAGTGGTCACCCCATAGTTGCTCCGCTACTTTGCCAACGAAAAAACACACAGAATGTTTATCAGTTCCTTGTGGAAAGATTGTCAGACTGCTGTCTCAGCATATGCACTAGCGTACACAAGCATTAAAGGCATTCGGTAGCTATCCGAAGTGCTAACACAAACAGTCCGACATTAGAAATGGAGTTCATCATGGATGGGAGCAGAAGTCATTAACAGATCAGCAGTTGCACAAGCGATCAGTTTAAATCACATAGTGGCACCACCAATATTTCTACAACAGACATCGCACCATTTTCTAAATCTGCATGTCACACTACCACGTCGGTCATAGTAGAACAAAATTTGAAATGAAATCCGCAGCTCTCAGTGTCACGCCATGCACCCAACTCAGAAGCTGGGCGACAAAACTATCTTTTCAGTCTACAAATGGAGGAAAATGCACCGGCCACCGTCTGGCAGAAGCAAAAAAATTGCCACGGGTCACAATAGTGGACCGTGGCTAGCGTCCATTATATATATATATATATTATATATATATATATATATATATATATATATATTATATATATATATATATATATAATATATATATGTGTGTGTGTCAGCTCTGTGGCTAAGTCGATGCGAACGCTTCGCTTTGTAATGCCGGGATGCCAGGTTCGATCTCAGCTGCGTGCAATGCGCCTTGTGTTGGTTTCGACAGTGGTATCAAGAAAGCCGACTGTCCAGAAGCAATGGCAAACTACTGGACGTAAATTTGCCTAGAGAGTCAACACAACAGCCAGGGGCTGGTAGGGTTGGTTCTGTAACGTCTTGTAAAGGGTTACGCAACTAACTCAATATATATATATATATGTGTGTGTGTGTATGTGTGTGTGTGTGTTTGTGTGTGTGTGATCAAAACCTTAATACATTAGAGAGGAAAGGTGAGTAATTTTTCATGAAATCACTCAGAAGCCTTATAATTTTTACCTTAACTGTAAGTGGCCTTATGACTGCCTAATCGCAATACTACTTTCTCGCATATGGCATTGCAATTATTGCCATGAAAGGGGAGATTCTGGTAAAAAGTCATAATAATCAAGTACCTATTAACATACAGTTGAAGGGAAACTACTAGAATAAGTTGAAACCTTTCATTACCTCCTCGGCTTCCACGCAACTAATGATGGCAGCTGTACCCAAGAAATCAAAGCAAGATTTGATATCTCTATAGCTGCCATGTTCCAGGTGAGTACGATATCAAAGAGCAAAATCAGCATCGCAGTAAAGTTCAATGTATACAAATGACAGGTATTGTCTTTTTTCTTATCCAGATGTGATAGCTCGGTGCGCTAGATAAGTTGGGTAAAGCAGCTGCGCTGTAACTGGGTGACAAACTCCATGTGGTCTGAGTTCACGCTAGGTGGTAGGCAGGAAAGCCATCTATTTCCCAGGTTTACGGTAACTATTAGGGAATCAATGCCGAAGGATTGCGATATCCATAGTATCGATCCAAAGGGTTTACAGAAAATAGTTTTCTGAGAAAGAAAAGTGCGTATGTGAAAGTGGAACAATCACAGTGTAAATGGAAAGGAAGATTAGGGCTTTCAAATATAAATGTGACGAATTTTTACGAATTAGTAGTTTAGAACATAAAAGTAACAAATACGTCAGAGACAACATAAAACAAAATTCGGAGAACATCAAAAGCCTTTGTTGGCAGTGGTGAAACGTCAGAAGCTAACTTGGTACTGGAAAGATTTGAGACATGATTCAATTGCAAAAAAATACCCCAAGGGACACTAGGCTGGGGGGAGGGGGGGGGGGGGGGAGTTGTCGAAAAAAAGGAGGGCAAAGATGGATCTGGAACGACATTATCAATATATGGACAGGACGAAGTTATTATACACTTTAACAAGCGGAAGGCGGCGAAAGATGGCAGGTTCTGTGTGTTAGTGACTCCATCGTTTTACTTCCGCGACCACTAGGTGGTGAATTGATACATGACAATGCAGATGTGGTCAAGGCCTTTGGGAACAAGAGGGTCTGGCCGGCTCACTGCACTCATAGGAAAGGCAAGACGGACACATAACTAGATTGTGATCGGTACCATCAGTATTGGACCTCTGCGCTGGCTACTGAACACGAGGACAAAACATGTATGGGAATGACCTGGGTGCCGTGATGCCAATTCGTGACTCAACTTAACTCAATTCAACCTCCACGACCCTAACGGGTCAAAGGTTATGTTATGTTGTGTTATAAATATTGCCCCTGTGTAGGTCCTTAATCCGTTCCAAATCCTTGGAGACATACAAAACAGAAAGTATACTAAACACAAATACCCATTGCAAATAAAGGGAGTGTATTTAATCAGCGCCCATTTAAAAGAATCATATTGCTATCGCCATATTATTTATTGATTAGGTGTTGTATACAATAAATCGAACGATACTTAGTGCTAAAATACATTTAAAAATAATTAGATGAAATAAAGGAAATTTTAATCTCACTTTACCTTGATGAGAAGAGTCGAATGTCTACTAGGATGATGCTAAAAAGGGAGAAGAAATGGATGTAACTATTTGAAAGAGGAAATCATTCATAAAAACTTTAGAAGTCCTAAACTCTTCTGTGTGTGTATGTGTGTGTGTGTTTTTTTTTTTTTCTTTCTTTCTTTTAGTCAGTTTTCCTGACTTTGTCTGGCCGAGCTTCACAATGTTTGACTTTTGCTAAAAACTCTTTTTAATAGAAGAAGCTACACTAGGAAGCCATACAGTTGATACCACACTGACAACATTCCTAAGAGCTGAAAAAAAAAAAAAAAAACCCATACAAAAAGCAATACATACATTAAGTGAAACACAAACCAAGATTGTTTGCAAATCAGTTGACACGAGCAGCGATGAGTAAATTATTAAGATAGCCTATCTTGCATACAACGAAAATTTGTTTCCTATAACTCACCGGAGGGTAATGCCAGACACTACCACCTGAGAGTGAAGCGCCTTAAAAACACGTCCAATCTGATGTTTTGAGCAGTTTCCACTACTCACTTCACTGTAAGCATGTTGACTGTGTTAATCTTTCTTTTATATACAGCAATAGAATGAAAGCTACACGTTTGCTTATATTAAGAAAAAAAAAAAAAATATTCGTGAAAGGAAAAGACTATTAACTGAAGTTTCAACAACGGACTAACATCATGGGCACACGGGTAGTAACCCATAAGTGCTCCGTTCTTCTTCTTACTCAGTCTGAGTCCGAAGAAGCTCAGCACAGTGCACGGGCTCTGTTGCATCGGCGATGATCCTGAAATACTGTAAGTAAATTTTTAACTCCAAATTTTGCCCTGGCAGCGCCGTTAGGCTGCTCTTTTTTGATTTCCAACTGTCAAGGGATTTTTTACGCGCGCAAACATGTACGCGAGCGTCCGATCTCACTACCCAGAGACCGATGGGAATTACTAGAAGTCCAATTTCACGTGAAAAAATCCCAGCCCTTACCGGGAATGAACCCGGAACCTTCAACCGCAAGGCGGGCACCATGCCTCGAGACCAATTGTCCAAACTGATGATTAACTGACTGCATGGACATTATACACAACTTACATGGAACGGTTTCTGAATTAGTTCAGAACGACATTCGGGCCGGACTATAGGACCGATTTAACATTGTCTGCCACCTGTTGTGTTGGTTAGATGATAGTTAAGTTAAGTAAAAGTTCCTTTTCCGCGCCTTTCGGCGTATAGGGTACATAAGGCTGGACCTATATTTTTATAGACCAATCGGCACAAGATAGGGGATGGGGTCAGCACCACGCTGGCAGCCTTTACTTCTAGGGACTGTACTGGGTACCTACTCAAGGTTGGGTCGACCTGGGAGTCAAGGTGATATGGAAAAAAAATGTCCGGCTCTGTGGTTAGACAGCATTGATAAAATGTGGTAAGATATTGATGAACGTCCCAGTGTGGGACGACCATCCAACCAGCCGCGGAAAGCTGGCTATTGGAAGTCACCAATGCGTTCAGTACGTGAAACTTCAGGGTGAGACAGTGATATTAATAATGGATTACACAGGCGTTGACAGACTGAACTATGTGTTCTTCACTTTGGCATCGACGTCTCACTCTAGGGCAAAGATGTGAGAGCAGAAATGAAGTTCAAAGTAAAACCAGCATTTCAAGCGTGCGTGCGCGCGCGCGCATACACACACACAGAGTGACGAGCGGCAGATTTTCTCAGTGGAAATACCGCATCTATAGCTTTGCACTGCACACGGCACGACACTTCACACACGCACACACACATCATACACACACACACTTATTCACACAAGCACTCACACACACACACAGACACACACATACACACACTCATACACACACACACTTAGACAGTAACACATAGATGAGACAAAGTCATAGGACAACACACACGGCACTCACACACACACACACACACACACACACACACTTAGACAGTAAATGTATAGACGAGATCAAAGTCATTGCGCCAGGACATTAACTCCAAACCGCACTACACACACACACACACACACACACACACACACATGTGGACAGTAAAGTCATAGATGAGATCAAAGTCATTGTCCCAAGACATTAACTGCACACGGCACTGCACACACACACACACATCACACACATCACACACACACACACACACATGTGGACAGTAAATTCATAGATGAGATCAAAGTCATTGCCCCAGGACATTAACTGCACACGGCACTGCATACACACACATCACACACACACACTTACTCACATACACACACACACACACACACTTACACACACACATTTCGACAATACATTCAAAGATGAGATCAAAGTCCTTGCCCCCGGACATTATTACTGCACCACTTAGAAGCAACCACTATCAGCTTAGTAACAAACCGAGTAGGAAAGGTAGGTCGGTAAGTTGTACCCACGAGGACATTATACAAACGTCGATATTTTGTCGCTCTTTACTTATTCTCATGACTTCTGTTTTTTTTTTTTTTTTAAGTATTGATCTTCGTCTGATATTTAAGGCAATGTTCATGTTGTTGGTTTATGTGGCGCTGCAGCTTTTTATTTTCACTGTGGAATATGCACTGATGGTCGTTAAAGACCAGCTCATTGAAGTCCCCCTGTTTATCGACTCTAGTGGTGTTATGTCTATTTTATTAATATTGTCCATAAATATTATTAAAATTAAAGGTTAAAGATCATACCCTTGCCTTACTCCTGATGTTACTGGGAACCAGTCTGTGAGGCACTTTAACTTTCTTTCTCTTCTTCTTCTTCTTCTTCTTCGCGTTCACAAGCTGTACACTCTGGCGGAAGGTTCTGGTTGCTGATCCACTACTGAACTGCAGTCCTGCTCCAGAAGCTGAGTGTTGCGTGTGCATCAGTTTTACAGATCTCATTCTCTTGAATACACACTGTTGGTTCCTTGCCTCTCCGGCAGATGCACTCCGACTTCAAAGGAAACTCCCCAATTAGTCGACTCTTACGACGTGCTTTTGGGGAGGCAGTGGGTCTATTCTTGTTTTCCCCACAATGGGGCCCCGGAACCCACACGGGGGACTTTCTTTCTTTGTAAATAGCTCTTATACAATCTAGTTTTCAGAGACATCTTATATTAAATCTATTCTCACTCTGTCAAAAGTCTTTTCCTAACCTATAAAAGTGTTAGTCATTTGGTATCTGTGTTTTATTATCTTTTCGCTAATTTGCCTAAGGGCAAATATGGTACAATTCCCTAAAATAAATTCTGCAGCAATGGACAAAACAATATTAGACAATCGACCAAGACATAAATAACCCACACCCCACTTGTTTATCGATTTTTGGCACATACGCAGCTTCCTGAATAATCACATTATAGTTATTAAGTCGAGCGGGATGTGGTGAGGTTTTTGTGTGGGTTTGACGAAATATTTGTCAGCTAGTACAGTGTTAGAAGCGGCGTCTATGGCTTAGGTGTTGCGAGTCCGACTGGTAATTCCATCGTACCGCGATCGAAACCCACTGCTGGCTGCGTGGATTTTTAGTACTGGGTGTCGCAGGTCGACACAGCCTAAAATGGGTACCAGGATATATGTCCTGGGGAAGTAAAGACGACCGGGTCAGTGCCGACTGGTCTGTAAAAATATGGGTGATCTTCCCATATGCCCGATGCACCAAAAGGCGTGAAAATGGATTCTTACTTTTACTACAGTGTTAGCCTGGCAGTAGACGAGATGTAGCGACTAGAGCCCTCCCCTGAAGGTTCAGGCTTTCAGTCAGTGCAAAGGAATGCATGTAACTGCTACGATCGCCGCTTATAATTTCTTTTGCAAAAATGCATAATATTACTTTTCATCATTTACTATTAGCTATTCAGTGGGGGCCACAGTAGTGTAGCGGCTAGGCGCTCGCCGCGAGATCTGAAGATCATGGGTTCAATCAACACGTGCTAGAATTGTTTTTTCCTTGAACAAATGACCACAGCTTTCAGGTCGACCTAGCCTTACACTGGATGCTGATCACATCACCCATTTAGTCTCCATTACTTTAATTACACTGAATCCAAGTTTTTAAAATAATTATCCACATATTAGCTAATATTTTCTTCGCTAGTTTCTTTTTCCTTCCTTCCTTCTTCTTTCGGGCCCGCAATTTTATTTTTGCAAAAAATGACATTGGCTTCCAGGTCGACCCAGCCTTGAGTGGGAACCAGGTACTTTCATGTGAAGTAAAGGCGTCCGGCGTGATGCTGACCAAATCATCCACGAAGTGCTGTTTAGTTTACAAAATATAGGTCTAGCCCTATATAACCTTTACGACTGAAAGGCGAGGAAAAGGGTGCTTTACTTTACTTTCCCTCTTCTTTTGCGTTCGTTGTTTCTTTATTTTCCCTTTTTGAAGCCTTTAATCCTTGTCTTTCTCTCTCTCTCTCTCTCTCTCTCTCTCTCTCTCTCTCTCTCTCTCTCTCTCTCCTCTCTCTCTCTCTCTCTCTCTCTCTCTTCCTTTGCCTGCCTCTTCCTAACAGTCACCATTCTCTCTCTCCAGTCTTAACAGTTAGATAACACCCGTGATTATCCTTCGCTTTAGAACAGGGCACAATCTACTTCGCTGCCACATGTACAACAAATTTAAGATTGGCCGATCAGCCATGTGTACCTGTGGACTGGCACCTAAGACAACAGATCACATCCTCCAAGAGTGTCCTAGATTCAACGCTTCCAGGCAAAACTTCTGGTCAAAAGAGACACTTGTGGAAGTCAAACTTTACGGGCCGCTTAGTGAATTACAAAAGACAGTGAAATTCATACTAGAGACAGCATTGCAGATATAGATAATTTATTTCATGCCAACGAAAGAAGAAGAAGAAGATAAACACCAAGGGGCAAACGTTTCTAAGTGCCCAAACGTGCAACATGCACATCAAAGCTAAACAGTGGTAAACTGTTATGTCGCCAGACTTATATGGCGTACAGTCAAACACCTCTTCCTCAGGCAATACAACACAACAACCATGGGGCCATTAACAAAGACATAAATAACCCACATCCCACTTGTTTGTTTATCGATCTTTGGCACCGACGCAGTTTCCTGAATAATCACATTACAGTTATTAGGTCGAGTCGGATTTGGTGAGGTTTTTGTGTGGGGTGGACGAAATATTTGTCAGTGAGTATAATGTCAGCGTCTAAGTCGCTGTGGTCTAGCGGCTAGAAGTTTGCATGCGGATCTGAAGATAGTGGCTTCAGGTCCTGACGGGGAAAAGCGTTTTTTTTTTTTTTAACATAACCTTGGCTCACAGGTCAATCCAGCCATACACAGTATCAGGTTAAGTCATGGGAAGTAAAGGCGGTAGGCGTGATGCTGACCACATCACCCATCAAGTGACTGTAAAATATGGGTCTGGCACTAAATACTTTCTTCACTTACATTAACCGCGTGTCAGTTACTTTACTTTACTTCACTTACATTCACCAGGTGTCAGTTACTTTACTTTCTTCACTTACATTCACCGGGTGTCAGTTACTTTACTTTCTTCACTTACATTCACCGGGTGTCAGTTACTTTACTTTCTTCACTTACATTCACCGGGTGCCAGTTACTTTACTTTCTTCACTTACATTCACCGGATCGCAACTGGCATGAAAGCAGATTTGTATAATATTTGCTTTGCCTCGCTGGTCGACCCAACTTACTCAGTCAGAGCCTAGGAACTCACTACACGTTTGTTGAGCTAACTTACATCAGGTTTAAGATTAGACGACCGATCAACATCATGACACAAGGGTAGTGACTGAGAAATGCTCCGTTCTACTTCTGACTCAAGCTTGACTCCAAGTATATCTGCATAGTACACGAACCACGTAGCACAGGCGAGGATCCTGAAATACTTTTGGCAGACTTTTAGTTCCAAATTTTTCCCAGGCAGCGCCTTTAGTCTACCTGTTCGATTTCCAACTGCTAAGAAATTTTTACGTGCGCAACAATACACACGGGCGTCTGATGTTACTACCAAGAGATCAGGGAAGATGACTAGAAGTCTGCGTGTAAAAATCCCAGCCTTCACTGGGGCTTGAACCCAGAACTCCAGCACTCGAGACGAACTCCACGCTTCGAGACCACGCAGCTCCCCCCCCCCCCTTTTGCCCCCGCCCTCTTTTTACATTAAATACTATTCCTAAGATTTCGCTCCCACCTCCCCTCTCCCTTCCCCCAGTAATTACATTAACTAACTCAGCCTCAGTTGTTATTTTATATCCTTCTTTAGCATAGTATTATTATTTTACTAGCCTCAGACTTAGACATGCATTAGTTAACTAATACTTGGTTAGGATATAATGCCATAAATGTCAACAACATTGAAGTCGTTCCCTAGTGGGATGCAGTTTTTGTTATTATAAAGCCCCACCCTGGCTTTTGCCGGATGTCCTGAGTATAGCTATAGATGTGGCCTAAACGGTTGAAAGGGGTTTCTGGGACCTCTCCACGGGTGATCCTCATCCGCATGGTGGCACTTTGTGTCACTGGGTGTTATCGCATGTGTGATGTCCTGGTGGGGTACAACTACCTATCTATCTAATGCCATTAAATAGCATCCATCTTGGGGCTCAAAGAGTTAGGCACATGAAAATATCATGGAGACTGTATCGTTGTTAACCACATCACCATTAAGTGCCAAATTGTCTATAATAAAGATAAAGCACCATATACCTTAGACATGAATGGAATGCCCAGATATCTCTTTCCCTTGAAAAAGTAACTTTCTTTTAAAATTTTTATTCATGTAGGCCTTCTGTACATTGGCGTCACCAGGACGGGTAAATTTAAAGGTAAAGTTGGGAGATGTTAACCAGCGTCACTGAACACGGTTATAAACCGTAAGTGCCTTGCCACAAGTACGGACAGCTGATAAGAAACTGTCCACCTGTCTCGCCGTCTGCACGTAACTCTGAAGCTACAGCGACGTTCCTCTATTTACCCCAGAGTGTCCCTCTGATATGCATTTCTTAGAAGCTGGGTGAGCCGCGGGAACCGCCCGGTTTCGAACACCGACCGTGGCTGCAGCCAGTCGCAGCTGGATTTGAAAGCGAGCCTCCTATCGACTGCGCTAACGCGGCTCCCTATTATTTACCCCAGAGTGTCCCTCTGATATGCATTTCTTAGAAGCTGGGTGAGCCGCGGGAACCGCCCGGTTTCGAACACCGACCGTGGCTGCAGCCAGTCGCAGCTGGATTTGAAAGCGAGCCTCCTATCGACTGCGCTAACGCGGCTCCCAGGACGAGTGAACTGTTATCATAATTATAGAACAATCATAAGTACAGTGGTTAATATGTAACTAGCAATTGTGTCTGTTTAAGAACAGATTGGTGAAGAAGGGGGGGGGGGTGTAAAGGGGGGGGGGGGCTGAGTGGTCTAGAGGCCTGGTGTTATCCTCGAGTACTAGAGGTTCTGGGTTCAATCCCCGGTAAGGGCTAGAATTTATTCACATGGACTTGGACTTCTAGTGATTCCCCCTCGCCTCTGGGTAGTGAGATCGGAAGCCCGGTGCATTGTTGTGCACATAAAAAAATCCCTTGGCAGTTTTAAATCGAAAAGAGTAGCCTTACGGCTAGGCAAAATTTTGAGTGAATAATCTATCGAAAGTTTTTCAGGATCCTCGCCGGTGCTACAGAACCTGTTCACTGTGCTGAGCTTCTTCGGACTTGAGTTAGAGGAGCACTTATGGGTTACTACCCGTGTGCGATGATGTTGATCCGTTGTTCCAACCTGAAGAAAAGAGTCGGGCACAAGAATTGATTAAATAAACTATTTTTAGTTAATTGCAATGAGGAAAAAAAATTGTTTCAAAAGGATTTGTGAAGATATTTGAGTTCAAATGTTCACGAAATTAAGTAAAAAGGTAAAGGTCTCTTTTCCACGCTTTTAGGCGTATAGGGCATATAGAACTAGACCTATATTTTTAAAGACTAATTGGCAGAAAATGA
>CAJHNH020000934.1:207500-214976 GCA_905116865.2 Candidula unifasciata | reverse complement strand
ACTATACTATACTATACTATACTATACTATACTATACTATACTATACTATTTTACTATACTATACTATACTATACTATACTATACTATACTATACTATACTATACTATACTATACTATACTATACTATACTATACTATACTATACTATACTATACTATACTATACTATACTATACTATACTCCGCTATGCTATGCTATACTCCGCTATGCTATGCTATAATGCACTGTACTATACTATACTATACTATACTATACTATACTATACTATACTATACTATACTATACTATACTATACTATACTATACTATACCATACTATACTATATACTATACTATACTATACTATACTATACTATACTATACTATACTATACTATACTATACTATACTATACTATACTACTATACTATACTATACTATACTATACTATACTATACTATACTATACTATACTATACTATACTACTACTATACTATACTATACTATACTATACTATACTATACTATACTATACTATACTATACTATACTATACTACACTACACTACACTACACTACACTATACTATACTATACTATACTATACTATACTATACTATACTATACTATACTATACTATACTATACTATACTATACTATACTATACTATACTATACTATACTATACTATACTATACTATACTATACTATACTATACTATACTATACTATACTATACTATACTATACTGTGCTGTGCTGTGCTGTGCTGTACTATACTATACTATACTATACTGTACTGTACTGTACTGTACTGTACTGTACTATACTATACTATACCATACCATTTGATACCATACTACAACATACAACACTTTACGCAGAGAACGACTATACGCCTGCTATAGATCAAATCTAGACTGTTAGTGGCCCAAGCCAAATATCTATATGCTAGTTACCAGCGATGAAAGCCATCTGCTGCATGGCAGTCTGAAAGATTTGAGAAGAGAACGGTTGAGAAGAAGAAAGTCATGGATGGCACTAGCGAAAGACACCATCAGGAAGCAGCCTCAGTCGGGCAAATACCACAGGGGGCAGGAATGGGTCGACACAAACACCCACAACAGCAGTTCCCATCAGGTCATTATCACAATCAGAAGAGATGTAGAGAGTGGTGTAATGGTGTGATTCTCATTCGTTGCAGTGGAAGGTTAAAAATTGACACATTAAGCATGAGTGGGCATCAAACATCAGGAGGTCCGCATTACAGTGAATCAAGGGATGTACTCTCCGGGATATGCAGATGTACGAGGTAAGGAAAGAGCGGATTTTCTGGCTAAATAAGCGATAGCTACAGAAAAACTCGTACTGAACCAGGAAGACTCTGTGAAGACTGCTGATAGAAAACACGAGGTTAGATAAAATAACATATGTAAGAATGCATGCACGAAGAATAAGAAATGGATCCGGCAAGGACGGACGTATGAAAGGAAGAGAACGACATGTGTATAATCAGTGTGCTATTGGAAAAGTTAGCATCTACACTTTAATTAAAACATTTGCTGCGGGACACGGAGCACCTATTGGTATGCCCGGTGAGTTATGATGGTGATCTTTAAATCAGTAATCACTAACGACTGCACGCAGCTCTTACATTTTCATATTAGGTAAACGGCGATCATCATTATCAAATAGATGGTTCTTTACAGAAGGTCGCTCTCTTCATGGTAGGCTTGAAAGTTTCTTTTTCTCTGGCCAATTCTCCAGCCCTGTGTGCTTTCATATCTAATGTTTCTTCAATGTTCCTGATCCACGTTCACAGAGGGCGGCTTCTGCATCGTTTTCTGAAAACTGCACCTTCGATCACTGTTCTCTCCAGGCCACACCACGATAACCTAGTCAGAATACCTCAGATTTCAGTAGAAGATGCTGTTTATGAGCCAATTATCCTCGATGTGATATATTTCTTATAGGCCAAGCTGTACTCGATGAATGATTGGTCGAAAATATTTCCTAAACCAATTTTTTGCTGCATACACATGCTAGCTCAAATCACTTACAACTCCACTTCGATAAGGATTCAAACACAAGCTCACGGGGTCAGCGAACTGATTAGCAAGTGCACCGCTGAGCCCCTCCCCCACAATTATTTCCCTACCCACTGAGATTAAAACATCATGTATAATATTTTGTGAATTCTGTTTAGGCGCCTTCATTTGGACTGGTCTACCAAGTCTATTCTGTTGTGGGCTCTGGGGCCGACATTTTTGGTACATGAATGAAAAGACTGACCCCATAACAAGCATGCTGTGACATTCGACTAATTTGAGGTGTTTCTTTCCAACTGCATCTGCATGAAAAACGAGGAACCAACAGTCTGCATACACATAAGTCAGATCTGTGAAATGTGTGCGCTGGCGTAACTCAAGTTCTGGAACATAACCAAAGTCCAGACCTTAATGTCGACAAGAACTTTCAGCCTGCAGTTTACAGCCAGTGAGCGCAAAGAAGAAGGAGGAGTAGAAGGAGGAGGAAGAGGAGGAGGAGGAGGAGGAGGAAAGAAGAAGAAGAAGAAGAAGAAGAAGAAGAAGAGAAGAGGAAGAAGAAGAGAAAGAAGGAGGAGAAGAGAAGAAGGAGAAGCAGCAGCAGTAGCAGTAGGAGCAGCAGCAGCAGGAAGAGGAGGAGGGGGAGGAGGAGGAGGAGGAGAAGCAGCAGCAGCAGCAGCAGCAGCAGGAGGAGGAGGAGGAGGAGCAGCAGCAGCAGCAGCAGAAGAAGAAGAAGAAGAAGAAGAAGAAAGAAGAAGAAGAAGAAGAAGAAGAAGAAGAAGAAGAAGAAGAAGAAGAAGAAGAAGCAGCAGCAGCAGGAGGAGGAGGAGCAGGAGCAGGAGCAGGAGCAGGAGCAGGAGCAGGAGAAGGAGAAGGACTATTCTACTTTTGAATTCTGTAATTCAACTTCAAGAGGTTCCACTGGTTACAGTACTAGAAACCCGAATTCTCATAAGGGCGACTCCTGATTTGAATCGTCGGTAAGGCGATTGAAGCATTCTTCTTTCCGTCTATCATGGGGCAAAACTAACCTTTTAACTGCACAATTCGTGGCGACTGCACAAGCCATGTGGCCATAATTCATCAGGCTCAAACCCGAAATATCATAATACATCGACTTAAAATATGATAAATGGCATTCAGTACAGAGAAAAAGAGTACAACTCTCATCCGCTGTTATCTACATACATGTAGAAACAGTGCAAATAAGGAATCTCTAAAAACATAAAATTCAGACTCAAAATGAGATTAGATGTTTCCACTGTCGCTGGCCATCCCGAGGCGGCAAGCTTTGATTGTGCAGACGTGAAAGCGTAATTAGAGATAATCGGAGTCTGTTTAAATATTGCCACTGACAAAGAGAGGGTCTCTGTCTGTAATCAACGATGGCTCCGAAATTTTCAGGGTCTGATGCGGGACCTGAAACAATCAACCCAAACTTGATCAGTCGAAACTCGGCTTCCAAGGCAACAAGGTTACTATTGATCCTGTCAGGGTGGATGTGGAAATAATAGAGAAGTCATCCCAGTCTACTCGTTAATTCTTTCTTTTGTTTCGTTTGTTTTTCTTCATTTCCAGGTCGGTTTGTTTAAATTATTTTTATATTATTATTGTTATTATCGCCATCATCGTCATCATCATCATCGTTATGTTTTTTTAACGTGATCACAGACAAATAGGGTTGCACGTTTGCGTAGTTAGTTTTAGTGAACTTCTATAATTTTTTTTCTTTTCTTTTGTTTCTTTTCTATTTTCTTGTGATTTATTGTTTGTTTTATCTATTCCTCTTTGTTTCTTTATTCTTTCTGTTTACTTTTTATACATGTAGGTCTGTTTTTCTTTGTTTCTTCTTTCTCTCTTTCTTTCTTTATTATTCTTTCTCTAGATGACTGCCTGTCTGGGGCAACTGCTGATCTGTTGGTGGCTTCTGCTACCATCAATGATGAACTGCATTTCTAATGTCGGACTGTTTGTGTTAGCACTTCGGATGACTACCATATTATTTAATACGAGTGTATGCTAGATATGCTGAGACAGCAGTCTGTCAATCTTTCCACAACGAACTGTGATAAACATCCTGTGTGTTTTTCGTTGGCACGGGAGCGGAGCAAAGATGGGGTGACCCGCTTGCCATGAAGCTGAAACTAAGACTACCAGACTACCAGACCAGACTTTATTACATAAACCCTACATGAAAAGACATGAAACTACACCTAATCACTCTATAGCTACACTTTGTGGCATGAGCAGTAGCACAAACGATTGGCAACTACATCTAATTCCTCTCCGCGACGTTTCACGTTTTAAATAATGGGACAAAACAACAAGAACACCGAAAGAATTGGACAACATTAAACGACATGAGGATATGAAGTACTTGAAGCTCAACAGTTAGCCCTGAGATTGCGAGTCTGGTTTTAAGACAACACTCACCGTTCAGGCTTCACGGAGCCTCCAGATAGATCGGTGTCTCTAAATGGCCCACTTGATGAGAATGGAAGCGATCGTCCAGGAACAGATGTGATGTTTGCGTGAAGCCGCCTGTCCAACCTAGGTACAGTCTCTACGTGTTGCTTAAGTGCTTTCTTTTTACTGTAATTATAACTCATCGTTGCATATAGAGGTAAACAGACTGATATTTTTGCACATACATTCACGCACACACACGAATCATACCCTGACCCATACTCCAGCACATTTTGCGCCCCCCCCCCCACCCCCAAACCCTTTGTCACAAACATGTACACACACACACACACACACAAGCTCGCAGGTATACATACTCTGATACATACTCCAACACATTCCTCGCTCGCATCTTCTTCCATGTCTCTGTGTCCGCCTGTATGTCTGTCTGTGTGTCTGTCTGTCTGTCTCTCTCTCTTTCTGTCACACACACACACACTAACCAGAAACACAGACTCACACTTTCATTTTGCATACATTCGGTGGATAACATAGAATAACATTTAACCGATTAGGGTCGTGAAGGTAAATTGATAGAAACACTCATACACAAAACCCGCCTTCTTTTACTATCTTCCGTTTGTTAAACAAATATATGATAACTTAGTTCAGTAATTTCTTGATATTGCCTTTGCAGGTTCTTCTATGCCCCATCTTCTTCGACAACCCCTCCCCCAACACACACTTCCATTCCCCAACGTTCCTTAAAGTACAGTCTTTGCAATCGAATAATGTCTCACTACATGCCTAAATCAAGCCAGCTTGCGACATTTCATTTCACGTCTACCAAGAGAGGTTCCTGATGTCCTCCAAATTTCTTATTTTGTCTCTGACATATTTGTTAGCTTTATTTTTCTAAATAACAAGATTTACAAAATTCGTCTATAGCATTTATATTCGAAAGTCTGAATCGTCCTTTCCATTTCTATTTTCGGTGAATTCAGAACATGGCATCTGTTGCTACAAGTCAAGACATTTTACGATGACAAATCAAAGGAAGATTTTATTTTCGCAACTGGTTCCCCTGGTATTTGGTGCGAGATTTTTTTTTTTTAAAGCAGGACCAATAGATGAAGTTAGAGCAACTGAACAATGCAGAAGCAGGACCAATAGATGAAGTTGGAGCAACTGAACAATGCAGAAGCAGGAGTAGATTATTATGGTCAAAGGAGAAATGTCCAGCAGGAAGTGACCAGGTGGTCTGGCCAAGACCGGCTGCAGCTGACGGGCCATGCTACTGACGTCACCAAACCAGGTTCACACAGCGATTTGCGTTAACGCAGCAATTAACGTTAACGCAGCGATTAACGTTAACGCAGCGATTCTCAGACTGGGTGCCGCCAGCTTATGTCAGGGGTGCTGCGGCAATTATAAAGAAATTTTCTAAATCTGTTTGACACATAATTTTCAGTTTTTTCCCCTTCTTTTCTGAAGTATTCAAACCGTTTTAAGGGTAGCTGTGCAGCGAATTATTTTTTTTTTGTCCGAAAAAAAAAAAAAAAGTATGAAAAACGCTACCTTAACGTATTGTTAACCCGGTTTGGTGACGTCAGCAGCATGGCCCATTTCAGCTGGAGCCGGTCTTGGTCTGGTCGACACTCTTATCTCAGATTAAAGGCAAGACGGACATATTATCAAACTGCCCTGGCACCGTCGGATTTGGAACTCATCGCTGGCTTCTAAAGATGAGGACGGAGCGTTTATGGGAATATCCTGAGTACTATGATGTCAGATCTTGTCTCAGTTTTAAAGAGCTTAACTCATGATGTGGTCAACATAGTATCGGCAACTTTTACTTGTTAGTATGGTCCGGCTCTCTAGCGTAGCTGGCTAAACCGGATTGCGCTGTGACCGGGTGACGAACTCCTTGTGGTTCTGGTTCACTCCCAGGGGTAGGCAGAAAAGCCGCATTTTCTCCCAGATTTACGGTATTTACAATGGAATCAATGCCGAAAGGTTGCGATATCCATAATACCGAGCCAAAGGGTTAACAACTCATGGCATCTGGATACTAAAACAAACAAACACACTTGTTAGTATATTTGATAGAGCCCATTTTCAGGCTGCGTCAACTTGTGCACCAAAGTCAGTTTCAAAAACAAAATTCCTATTCGATGCAGTTTTTAACTCTTTGAGTCCTAAAAAACGCATCATACGTTCATAGGTTCCTACTTAGAAGCCCAGTGAACGCATGATGCGCCAATTTTATTACTTTCTTTACTACCCCCCTGGGCCTGTGATGCTAAAGTCTTCATGCAGGCCTCATTACTTTCTGTTATGCTGTTGATGTTTTCGGAGCTTCACGGCAAAGTAGTCAAATCATTTGCTTCGCCTTCTGAATGTTTTATCTTTACCGGGCCGTGTAGTTTGGTGCAGAAGTACGAACAGTATTTATAGATCTCGCTGGAGGCGTTGTTGGCGCTACGGTATTCATTTTTCGTGCAACGCTATTAGTTTGCAGCAAACAGCCATGCGACCAAATCGTACGGGATTTTCCTTTCCCCTTCAACGTGTGCTAATTACTGATACATTGCAGAGATTAGGAGCGGTGTATCTAAACACACATGCATGAACCATATAAAACACCCACTCTCTCCGCCCTCTCTCTCTTTCTCTCTTACACACACACACACACACACACACACACACACACACACACACATGTATACACGTACAGTTCGATCGCTTAGTTTCAAACATATGTACGCATTTCCAATTTATGCCGTGTGGCGTTGGTAGTCCTGTCTATCCACAACCTTCTGCTGTCTCGTGTGCTTTCAGTCATTTCTGTCACACATGATCTTCCATGCCATAATATCACAGTGTCCAGCATCTTTTCTTTCGGACTTCCTCTGCCTCTCTTTCCCTCCAACTTTCCAGCTGTCACAATGTACTCCAGATTTTCCTTCTCATCACATGCCCAACTACTATTTCTCATATATATATATATATATATATATATATATATATATATATATATATATATATATATAT
>CAJHNH020000934.1:195000-202500 GCA_905116865.2 Candidula unifasciata | reverse complement strand
AGTACTTAACAAACACACACACATATATACCTACACATGAACATATACGTATACACACATACCGAGAGTAGCATAGGTAATGGACACACTCATAGATGACATAACGATGCACAGGGATAGAGAGACAAATGCACAATTGATAAACAGGCGGGTAGAAAGGTATTTGTGAAATTTCAACTGATATGTAGCACTCACGCTCATTCCCTACTAACAGAGAGACAATAGACGTTTTGACTCAAATATATTGACATCCAGCAAACCTGACTCTTTAAAAAAAAAACCCACTCAAACTAAACAATAGGCGCAGAGATAACTGGCGGACAGGTATAAAAACGGACATTGTAAAAAAAAAAGGCAGACAAACGACAGACAAACGACAGACAGATAAACAGTCGGTCAATCACATACAGGCAGGAAAACAAGGAGCCATCATCCCATAGCATATCGCTTACAACACGTCGCTCTAATCCTGGTTTACCTGAAATAAATTCGGTCTCTCGCCAGCTCTCGCGTCTCGTCCACTTTCTAACTCAAGAAGTCCTTTATATAATGTGCCCATCTTCATGTTGGTCGGCACCTGCCTCTCTTCCCTTAAGCTTTGATGTCTACTTTTATTTTGTCTAATGCGCCGTGGCGCTCGGTATAGTAACAGTCATATTTCAGTTTCCGAGACAAGATGCTGTATCCCAGCCATTCTCACGCTGACAGACTTGGAAGTGGCGCTGACGTAGGAAACGGACAAGCATAGGACAGGGCTGAAATGCCAAATGCCTCAGAGAAGCGGCTCAAGTAAACGAATCCACTGACGAGAATCCAAGAGCAACATTTTAGGAATACTATTATACAACAGTGAATAATGGAAAATGACGGCAAATGTTATCAAATTAAGACGATGGAGATGGCTTGGACATGTTTGCAGAATACCTTGTGACACTTTTACGACACACATTAAAGAGATTAGTATCCTACACATTTTATCCTCAGAATGGACACCTTAACCCACACGGAAACCCTCATCACTTAAAAACTGTTTAAATAAAAAGCTACCAGTCATCTGAAAGATGGGAAGTATCTGGTCCAAATGATACCAAGGCAAAAACCATCATAACTTGGAAGAAAACATCAACCGAATTTCTGTAACTGAAGTTTGGAAATGGAAAACGCAAAAAAGTTTTACAACAGCTGTTAGAAGGAAAACCCAAAATGTTTGCAATAGCTTTTAGACAGGGTAGTCACAGAGTGTGCACAAGTTAATTTCCTTAAACATCAAGAAGAGAGAAAATGTTTTTAATGAAAGAAAAACCACAATGAATCGCTCTTTCACTATAGATTTAACAGTGTTTAACAGAACCCCTGATATTTATCACATTGTGTTCAAAATCAAAAACGATAATTTAACAAACGTAATGATGTAGTGCCTGGTTCCATCCCAGCTGTAGCATATTTGGCAGCAGACCGCATTGCTTTGGTTCGACAGTAGCACCGAGCGCCGATCGTTAAGTACCAGTGCCAAACTACTGACATTACAAAATGCGATCGCTTGGTTCTGCAACATTCTAGGAACGACACTCAGCTAACATTTAGACCAGACCAGCCCCCATTGATAATGCAGTCGCATATTTAAACTTACTGCTTCGCCAATGTAACAACAGGGTATAGTCAACTACTCTTGGGAAGGAAGTGCTTGTGATTGCAAGCCAAAGAATGTTGGCATTTGCGTTAAATATCACATTGCGTGTGTTGATTTTACGAAATCCCCAACGCGGCTTAGGCGGCTAAACGATCTGTTGCGGATGGCAAGGTCGTGGGTTCGCTTCCTGACGGAGCCGGGCCTTGTTTTTTTTCCCTTCAAAAATGACCTTGAATCCCAGGTCGACCCAGCTTCGAATGGTTACCCGGTGCAGTCCTGGAAAGTGAAGGCGGCCGACTGAATGCCGATTGGTCCATAAAAATATAGGTCTAACCCTATACTCCTAATATGCCTAAAGGCGTGGAAAAAGGACCTTTTTGTGATAATCTTATGTGAAGGGAGTTAAGCAGGTAAGTAGATTGTACCCCACCAGGACATTACACAAGCGATAAACACACGGTGACACAAAGTACCACTATGCTGATGAGGATCAACCGTAGAGAGGTACCGGAAACCCCGTTCAGCCGTTAGGCTTCTACAGATACAAATATTGCTTGGGAAATTATTATCAGCTTATTGTAAGAGGACACGGGAGCCTGAAGTCCGCTGTTTTTTCACTAGTTAGGAGTTTACTGTCTGTTTCCTGTCTGACTTATTGCAGCTGTTGTTGTTCAGTTTTAATAAAGTTTGTTGTTCATCTATGCTTTTTGTTTTTGCAGTAGTCGATGTAATGATTTACTGCATGGACACACCATAATTGTGACCGCTGTTTTACACGTACAATAGTCGATGTGATGATTTACTGCATGGACACACCATAATTGTGACCGCTGTTTTACACGTACAATAGTCGATTAATTGATTTACTGCATGGACACACCATAATTGTGACCGCTGTTTTACACGTACAATAGTCGATTAATTGATTTACTGCATGGACACACCATAATTGTGACCGCTGTTTTACACGTACAATAGTCGATTAATTGATTTACTGCATGGACACATCATAATTGTGACCGCTGTTTTACACGTACAATAGAGTTATTTTATGACGCATTTGGCTGATTAGGTGCAAAAAGATCAGTGTATATCGCAAGACACTCAAACATAGAGTTCACTCTAATGCTTGTCCCTGAAAACATCCAGGAAAAATAGTTACTTTATGGTAGACCCATATTTTTTATAGATAAATCGGCGCCCGATGGCTGACGTGTAAGCTTGATGACAGCCGCCTTTATCTCCCAGACAATTTTCTGCTTCACATTTTAGGCTCAGTTATTTAATACCCTAAAGTAATGTCTGAGATTTAAAAAAAAAACACCCACAAAATGTGTGTGCAGCTGTTTAGCTTTGACCAGTGAGTAGTAGACGGTTTCGGGGGAAAAACAATAACAACGTTGTTAAACTTGCTTTAAGACAGTGGCAAAAGAGTCGTACTGGATAAGAGACGGAAGTCCTCGACGCATAATATTGCGAAAATATGCAGAGAATGCACATATCAACTGTATCCAACTTAGTGTCTCAACGACGTATCACATTAGGCAGTTCAGAGAGTGACCAGCGGGTGCTACAGAGGTGGAAGTCCAACTGTTGATTCACGACAATTCACGCGCGGGTGATCTGATTGTCTATACAGACGGTTTGGTGGTTAGAAGACAGATAAGTACTTGGAAGTTCGTAGCGAAAGCTAATGGAAAATCTTTAGTGCAAGACAGCCTAGCATACGACACCACAACATCTAGGTATCGGTAACTGCAGCTCTCCAGCTGCTAGAGAACAAGATGCATACACACGTCGTAATTGTAACAGAATCTGAAGGCATGGTGAGAAAGGTGAAGACAGAGAGGCTTTGAGCAGAGTGGCAAGCTTCACTGGGAAGGTCACGAGTGTGAACATACTTTAGATCTTTTTCTCCAGGTTATGCCGGCGTAGTGGGTAAAGAACAGGGAGACAGATTGACTGGATCTGCACCACTGGGTGGTAAATTGATACATGACAAAGCAGATGTGGTCAAGGCCTTCTTTGGAACAAGCAACGGAATTAGTAAAGAAACAAGATTATTATGGTCTTGAGAGAATGGGGCACCTAATGGGCTCACTACAATCAGAGGAAAGGCTAGATGGACACATAACCAGATTATTACCGGTACCGTCAGTACTGGAACTCTGCGCTGGCTGCTACAGTTGAGGACGGAGCATGCATGGGAATCCCCCGAGTGCTGTGAAGTCAATTCCTAACTGAACTAAATTCTACAACGTGCTCCAGTTTTCTTCTTCTAATGAAATAACCAGTTTGTCTCTTTCTGATATGAGCAGTCAGGTCTTTTCATAAGTCATTTTATTTTAAAGAAGAATTTTTCTGTAACACTCTACCCTAACCAAAAATGCGAAAGATAGAGGAGAACTTTACTAGCGCCATCCGTACTGACATTGCTGAAATAAAATCGAAGATAATTAGTGAAAGTACCAGATTTTCGAAGTATCCGGAAACAAGTATTACGGGGCGAATGCATCTTTGTAACCATGGATACAAACATTGCAAGTAGGTCGACTATCAAACACTTGATGTTAATTGGCAATAGAAATGCCTGCGATGAGTGACTAGAAAAGAGAGCAAATGTTGCGGAAACATCATTACGTTAGGTGGGGACAAAAGTCCTCTTGATTTTTCTGCTCTGGCCCTCAAATTTGCGATTGGCAGTTCGGCTGTGGTTTACAGCCTGGTTTTGAGATTTGCGTCTATTTGTCCGTTTTTTACGACTTGCTGTTTGAATGGTGACTGGTTTATTCTTTTCTCCCTCTCCCCAAAATACGGAAACAAAAGCATACAAATACAGAAGTTCAGAATCCACCGAAAGAGAGACAAGTAAAATCTTCTTCTTTTTCTTCTTCTTCTTCTTTTTCTTCTTCTTCTTCTTCTTCTTCTTCTTCTTCTTCTTCTTCTTCTTCTTCTTCTTCTTCTTCTTCTTCTTCTTCTTCTTCTTCTTCTTCTTCTTCTTCTTCTTCTTCTTCTTCTTCTTCTTCTTCTTCTTCTTCTTCTTCTTCTTCTTCTTCTTCTTCTTCTTCTTCTTCTTCTTCTTCTTCTTCTTCTTCTTCTTCTTCTTCTTCTTCTTCTTCTTCTTCTTCTTCTTCTTCTTCTTCTTCTTCTTCTTCTTCTTCTTCTTCTTCTTCTTCTTCTTCTTCTTCTTCTTCTTCTTCTTCTTCTTCTTCTTCTTCTTCTTCTTCTTCTTCTTCTTCTTCTTCTTCTTCTTCTTCTTCTTCTTCTTCTTCTTCTTCTTCTTCTTCTTCTTCTTCTTCTTCTTCTTCAGCATTCTAAGCCCTTGAGGTTCATTGCTGCAGATATCACCCGCCTGCATTCATCTCTCTGGTTGACCTTCTCTTTCCAGTTGATGACACCAAGTGATTGCAGGTCTGGCTGGACGTTATCTCCCCATCGTCTTCTTGGTCTGCCTCGTGGTCTAAGACATTCCTCTCCCTTGTGTATACAGTTTTTACTTCTCTGTCATTTGACATTCTTTCTATATGCCCCGACCATTTCAGTCTATTAGCTCTCCTTATGCCAGTGATCAAAGGTGTTTTAAACAAATCAATAATTTCGTTCTTGCTTTTCCCTCTCTATTCCCTCGTCCAAGTAAAATGTTAAAAAACATTAAACATAAAAACCATGATGGGGAGAAAAGATGAAAGCAAGAGAGCAAAAGGTAAACAGCGATACAAGTTCGAAAATAACACCAAGAGATGAACTAATAGCAGTTTCAAATAGTGTAGAGCCTGGTTGATAGTCTGAGAGTGATGGGCATCCATTGTATCCATATGTGTAGATCAATCGGTGCTCGAAGGTTGGGCATCCATTGTATCCATATTTGTAGATCAATCAATGCTCGAAGGTTGGGCATCCATTGTATCCATATGTGTAGATCAATCGGTGCTTGAAGGTTGGGCATCCATTGTATTCATATTTGTAGATCAATCGATGCTTGAAGGTTGGGTATCCATTGTATCCATATGTGTAGATCAATCGGTGCTTGAAGGTTGGGCATCCATTGTATCCATATGTGTAGATCAATCGGTGCTTGAAGGTTGGGCATCCATTGTATCCATATTTGTAGATCAATCAATGCTCGAAGGTTGGGCATCCATTGTATCCATATGTGTAGATCAATCGGTGCTTGAAGGTTAGGCATCCATTGTATTCATATTTGTAGATCAATCAATGCTTGAAGGTTGGGCATCCATTGTATCCATATGTGTAGATCAATCGGTGCTTGAAGGTTGGGCATCCATTGTATCCATATGTGTAGATCAATCGGTGCTTGAAGGTTGGGCATCCATTGTATCCATATTTGTAGATCAATCAGTGCTCGAATATTGGGCATCCATTGTATCCATATTTGTAGACCAATCAGTGCTCGAAGGTTGGGCACCCATTGAATCAACATTTGTAGATAAATCAGTACTCGAAGGTTGATGTAGACAATATTATACTGGTCATATTTACTTATCTGGGAACATGATGATATGAGCTATGTATCATAGAAAGGGACAATCAGGAAGGGAAAGGACTTTGGTAGAATATGATTGCAGATGGGTTAACAGCTTCCTCCGTTTAGGTTCCGCGGATCCATTTTAGAGGAAAGAGAATAGACTCACTATCTCCTACAAGCATTTAGTGAAAGCAGACATATTAAGAGTATTTCCTTCAAGGTCGCATTGTATCGGCCTGAGAGGCGTGGAACCATCAGTCTGCATTAAAGAAAAGTCAGATCTGTATGATGGATGTACACGCAAAACTCAAGATCTTGACCAAGATGAAAGTCCATAGTGGGCGAACAACCAGAACTTTCCGCTGGAGTTTACAGCCGGTGAACGCTCAGAAAGGAAGAAAGGTTAAGAGTTCATTCTGAGAACAAGCTTGTGAAATATGTGTGATCGCAACAATGGTCTTGATTTCTAATTGTCGAAGACTTTGTTCCTAAAAGCGAGCAAGTCCATTTATTTAGTCAGGTTCGTTTGAAAATAACGTTCGTTCGTTCGTTTCGAAATGGGCTGTGATTCTCTTGCTTCCACATAACACACCATGTCATTACTTTCTTGAAAGACAACCAAGCTGCCAGCAATATTTATTTACCAGCAATTTTCATGCTAGCCACTGTAGGATGTGTACCCTGAAGTGTTCCTGTCTAGGTAGAAATGTGAACACGTGAGAACCAGGTCTGTTGGCAACTCTGTTAAGCATTGCTCTTTTTCGACTCCCTATAAACTTCTATATTTCAGATATAAAAACGGATAAAAAGCGTACTAAAAATTTCTACTTCCTCTCCTCCTCATTCTCGTCCTTCTCCTAGTCCAGTGTGTCTCAACATTTTGTTTGTGTGTGTGCCAGGTCCCACCTATGCCTTTCTATAATCCTTATGTCGCTATGTAACTTAAACTCTGGATGAGTGCATTTTCAAAATGCCACCCTTAAAAATCATAGTTTCCCCGTGGGGCGTGGCTCCCACCTAGGGGAACACTATTCTAGCCCATACCGTGTGGCGTTGGGAGTAATAACTTTCCAAAACCTTCTGTCTTGTCTATTTTGAGTCACTTCTAACACAGATGATCTTCCATACCATAATGTCAAACTATGCAGTATTTTCTGTCTCGGTCTCCCTCTGCCTCTTCTTCCCTTAAACTGTCCCACTGTTTCAAAGTTCTCCAGTTTTCTCATGACATAACCAAAGAATCTAGTTTGTCTCTTTCTGATATGGACGATCAGTTCTCTTCATAAGTAAGTTTCTTTCAATACATCTTAATTATTCTTCCTTATCTACCCAGGGTATTCGCCTCATTGTGTGTTATAAAACAACAGCTGCACCGCTTCCAAAC
>CAJHNH020000934.1:177500-187500 GCA_905116865.2 Candidula unifasciata | reverse complement strand
TGTAAAAGAAATAAAAAAGGTTTGTTGCTTATCCTTTACATGATGTTGTAGAATACACCCCAGCACTATTTAGCTGTTTGTGATTTCGCTAAGCAATTTCACCTTTAGTAGTTTGCCATTTTACGTGACCTGGGGTCAAGACCAAAAATCCTGTCTAGGATTACCCAGACAATATCACTCCTTGCCAAGCAGCAAACATTATGGAGATCCAAAAACATTTCATGCAAAACTAAGATTTAATTTCCCAGATCACTAGCTATAAGAAGATTTTCATTTGGCGGTGAAACGTGGTCCTTAATAGCTGAACTCGAATGAAAGATAAAGCAATAGAAATGCGATGTTTAAGAACAATTCTTGGCATATCATACAGAGACCATATCACAAACAAAGAGGTTCGCCATATATTTATACAGCACACTGGCAACTATCAACCTCTTTTAAATACACTGAAAAGACTAAAAATGCATTGGTATGGACATGTAGCAAGATCTAACGGACTCTGAAAAACAATACTGCAGGACTCAGTAGAGGAAAGGAGGAGAAGAGGCAGACCAAGAAAGACCTAGTTATAAAGCCTGACCGACCGGACAGGCCTCAGGCATGCAACCATGAAGTCCTTCGCAACTGACCACCAGAGGTGGAGAGAGCTGATCAGACAGTCAACAGAAACTCGTAACCCAACGACATGCAGTGTTACGGGATAATGATGATGAGTTTGCCATTGCCATCAATCGTTGGCTGTCTATACCTGTCGAAACCAATGTAAGGCGGTCTGCTGCCAAATCATGAAATCTTGACTGGAACTCGGCACCCATAAATTACGAAGCATATTGCAACGACTAAGCCACAGACGCCGACTGTTCACACATTTGCAGCCTATTATTATTTTCTATGACAACTTTTTTTTCGACCGAAAAGTCATCATTTTCATAGGCTTTTCTCATTACCACCAACAGATTGTCATTTTTACGCGACTGTCCTGTCTGTAGTTGCTCGAACAAGAGGTCCTCATGTTTCTTGCTGCAGAGGTGGTAGTTCTATAGAAGCCAAAGAGTTAGCAGCCTGAAAGTGGCTGTCCGTTGTCTTCGGAAGGGATGATGTTATCAGGTTATCGACCTACTTAGAATAAGAGTTAACTAACGGGAAACTTCCTTTAATGTGGAAGTGAATCTATCCGAGGAACAAGGAGCCAAAAGTACACCAGGTATGTAAACCTGATGTACACGCAACGCTCAAGCTCTGGAACATGAACAAAGTCTATAAGTGGATGAACAACACGAACTTTCTGCCAAAGTTTACAGTTGTTAACATTAAGAAAAAGAAGAAGTACCTTATCTTCTCACTTATCTACTATTGTGATGTAGAATTTAGAATAGAACTTTCTTGTAGCCTTTATCACGCGTCACTCCAGATATCTGTAAAAAGCACCGTATTGATTCTCATGTTGAGAAACGCCTCCGATTCGTGTGCGAAGCCAAAGCAAAGGTTTTGGCCTAAATAGATAACTGAATGCGAACAACAGTACGCAGTGGCGACCCCTGACCGTTTTTTAAAAGTGGTGAGAGGCAGGTTGACCCATGGGTGCCGACACAAATAAACCATTAAGTTGGGTAATGGGGGTGGGGAGGGGCGGTTTAGAATCCATAGACATTTTTTAAAAAATAGGTGCTTAAGCGGCGTAGACCTTGTTTAACTGCTTGAACTAATAATAGTAATAATAATGAGAGGTACTTATCACGAACTTGCCTGCACGACGAGAGTTCCTTCCCCTTCATTAATTCCGTTGCCGATCCCATGGCCTGTCCTGTGTTTTTAGGGGGAAGGTCATGTATTTTTGTTTCCAACAGCCTAACCTTTCTCTCTTTTCTTGTGTTGTCACTGCTCTCTTGCGTGCTTATTTCTACGTTGTGCAACTTGCCCGACAGTTCATGAATATCGAAAGTGGGATGTTTTTGTATTTCTACTTTCCTTGTCAGTGCCTCGTTTTAGTGGGCGGAAACTACATCCAAAGAACTTGGAAATACAAACCGTACCAGTTTCGATACTCACGAAAGTCACGCTTTCGGCGCTTCCCATGCAGTACTTATAACTTGTATACAGGCGCCTGTGACGCCTGAAAGAAACTCACGACAACACAACTTCTCACAAACACGTACGACAAGCGAACGCCGAACGAAACATGACCGTCCGTGGCATGAACAAGAGGGGACGGAACTCTACCCGTGTGGGCAAGCTCGTAATATGCTCCTAATGATGATGATGATGATTATGCTAATGATGATAATAAGGATACTGATGATGATGATGATGATGATGATAATAATAATAATAATAATAATAATAATAATAATAATAATAATAATAATAATAATAATAATAATAATAATAATAATAGTATCCTTAATTAAAAACATATTATTAACCTCTCTAAAATAAAATCATTTATATTATGAAATGTATACAGAAAGCTTTTGAGTGGTATTAAGTGAAAACTACTCAGGCTTCAGTTCCCATGTTTGGGTCAGCGTTCTGGGGCTTGCAGTGAGAGAAACGTTATTAAACGGGCTTACAAGGACCATGGTACTGCAATGGCAACTAATATAACTCACCTATTTCTGGACAAGAGACCTGCTTGCCTGTTAGACGGTGTTGGGTTTGTATGTGAATTCAAATCAAAGACCTTAGGGTGGCCGTGCAAGTGTATAACCAAATCGTTGTGCTACCAACTCGCTAGGAGGTGAGGTGAAGCCCTGGTATGTCAGAAGATTCGTTTGCGACATAGTCAGGGCTGGATTAATCATTAAGCACACTGGGCACGTGCCTAGTCATTCAGAAAGGAAGGGGCACCACATACGTTTTGCAATAGAATTGGAGCTGGGCGTTTTTGTTTTTCCCTCAGTTGAAGGATATTAAAAAAAAAACGCCACCAAAATAACTACGCACCAAGGCCGGCTGGAGAACCTATCTGAGTTAAGTATAGAAGCAGATGATGTTACATGGAGTTAGTTTGAGGATCTGATCAAAGACTTAGCAATTAAAAAACAGAAGAAGAAAATGTTTTAAATATAAATAAAGTAGAAGAAGACAACAACAGACATTATTTTTAATATATTTTTTTTTTAAATTTCGATAAATACAATTATATTTTACGGCATATTATTTTTTTTATATTTTGAATTACCTTTTAAATGAGGGCAGCCGTGCTGGGCGCTTGCCTGGAGGTTCAGCAAGCATAAGAACTCATCTGTGTATGTCAAGTGACCATTTACTTTTCCTTCCTGTGACTGGTTGTCGTAGGGGCCGCAGCCGACTGGTTTTCCTAAGGGCTACAATAATGCTGTTAAGACTGCCCTGACAGAGGGGAAAGGGCATCGAAATCTTTGAACTGCTTATAGCATAACATGATCTTAATCAGGCCCTGGATGTCGGCCAAAAGATCTACGTGACAACTACCACAGTCATACGGTTTATAACCAGGTAGGCTAACCCGGTCAAAAAATGCCCACAAAAGTCGGATGTGTCTGCCGAGAGATACAAATATCGCAGCCTTGCTGTAAACGGGCATAACGCAATTACATCTTCGTATGCATGCCGAGGAAGAAGAAGAAGAAGAAGAAGAAGAAGAAGAAGAAGAAGAAGAAGAAGAAGAAGAAGAAGAAGAAGAAGAAGAAGAAGAAGAAGAAGAAGAAAAAGAAGAAGAAGAACAAGAAAAAAGAAGAACAAGAAAACGAAGAAAAAGAAGAACAAGAAAACGAAGAAAAAGAAGAAGAAGAAGACGAAGAAAAGAAGAAGAAGAAGACAAAGAAGAAAAGAAGAAGAAGAAGAAGAAAAAGAAGAAGAAGAAGAAGACGAAGATACGGTTTATACGTCACACGTGCGCACCAGAAGCCAGAAAAGATCACCATTTATTAGCTCTATCACTAGTTTCCCAGCAAGAATCGCCCCTACGTGATATGAATGTGGGAATGCACAATTGAAACCGACAATTCAATTACACAGAAACATTCTCCATTTTTACTCTTGAACACGCATGACACTTGAAATGACATGTATTTTACCATACAATGCACCGGCAAATTTGCCAGCGCCTTCTCAGAAAGACGCTTAGACTTCTGAATGTTCCAATGACAAAAATGGATGATATGCACGGCTACTGTTTTTAGTTGTGGCAATTTTGTTGTTGTTGCTTCGGTGGTTGTCGTTGCCTTTTGCTACATGTGTAGACTGAGTTGAGTGCATTGGGCGACACTGTGAGCTGCAGATTTCTTTTGGAATGTGTTTCGACTGTGACCAGTGTGGTGGTGCAAATTCAGAAAATAGCGCTTGGCTTGTTGTCACAAAAATAGGTGGTGCCTTATGCAATTAAAATAATGGCCTGTGCAACTGCTCATTAATGTAGTCATTCTGGTGTCGACTGACTTTGAAAATTTTTTTTTCACTATAATCACCCAATTGGGGATACTTGGGAAGTCAAAGCTCCCTATCTTCAATTATTTTTACTCGCCTGTATGTGTTAAATATGTGTGTGATCATGTGCACGCGTGTGTATGAGTGAGTGATTGTGTCTTTGAGTGTGTCCACGGGAGTGTGTGATTGTGTAGGAGAGTGTGTGGGCGTATGAGTATGTGCGGTCCTTCATACAGAAAGTCTAGATGTCGACTAGCTTAGATACGTTTCCCTATTGTGAATTTTGCAAATTTGTCATCTGATTGCCTGCCACATTACGTTGTAGTTATGCTGGTGCTGAAAACAAAGCTATTCATTTACTTGTTTTGTCTAGTTACATTATGTGGTATGATGTCTTTGAATGTAGAATAAACAATATCAGTTCAGGTACTGACATTTACAAATTGAACTATTTAGTGAATGGTGTAATCTCTGTTGATAATGGTTGATAATGGGGTCGCTATGTATGTTTGTATTTATTTGAATGTGTGTATAAGTGCCAAACGTGACACTTACATTCTCTAATGAACGTAAAATTGTGGCAACAGAGATAAAGTGCCTTCGATGAGCTGCAGGAGTTTCAAAGAAAGACAGAATACGAAATCATGAAATCAGACGAATGCTAGGAATAAAGCCAGTCTTACAGGTCATCAAAGAACAACAAATGAAGTGGTTTGGACACATAAAAAGAATGCCCTGGTACTATCTGCGACACACAGCGAGCCCCACTAAAACGTTACAATGGGTATAGAGCGAGTGGAAGACCTCGGAAATTATGGAGTGATACCATAAAGAAATGAACATCAATCTTAAAAGTGCTATTGACAGAGCTCATCAACGAACGTTACATCTCCCCCGACACTTCGATGAGGTACAAGGTGGAAGAGAGTAAGTGCATAGGTGTATGTGTATATATGTGCGCATGTTGGTGTATATGTGTTTATGCCTGTATGAGATTATATCATATATGCATACATACATATACAAACATACGTGTCTGTGTGTGTGTGTGTGTGTGTGTGTAGGTGACTGCATGAGTGTGTACGTACAAGCATGTGTATGTGCGTGTGACTATGTACGTCTGTGTAGGTGACTTTAGTGCTTATTTGCTTGTGTAGATTTATGTATCTGTGTATTACTTATGTGTGTCTCCAATTTCCTCTTCAGAAACTGAAACAAGAAGAGAACACTAGAGGATATCCGGCTGAGGAGTTGAAGCGTGGAGAGCCCTGGAGGAAGAAGCGAGGACAGGATCTTGGGGATTTTGATGCTGCTATCTACCAGGAGGAGAGACCGCTGGCTTACTCTGTTCTACCAGAGTCTGAACTAGGTAAGGGCAGTTCTTCTTCTTGTTGTCATTTCCTAGAAGGCAACAACATATATCGGCCATTACCCATAAGGTCATGAATAACAGTTGCCCCCATTATATTCTTCGTCACGTTCATTCTCACGGCTTCAAGTATCGATGGAGATATTAGGTGATATTTCCTGCTCTCCTGTCCACCTTGACCACAGACTTATCTTTCTGTCGTATAGTTTCTCAGATGTTTCTTGCCATCTTGTTCTACCTCATGTTACTACGTTCCTATGGTATAGCGCTGCAATGTGTAACAAGTCATTTTCTCATTGTTAATTAATGTTCGCATTTGCAAAAAACGTTAAATACAAACCAAGAATTATGTGCTTGAATTTAATTGAATGGTATTGAGTACAAAGCATAATAAATAGCTTGCAAGATGGCTGAAACGTGCTAGAGTAGAGAAATCATGAACCATGTGTAGAACGTTCGAAAACTCGAGAGGGAAACATATTATCTAAGCTTGGAATGATCTAGAGGATTCAGTCTTGTTTTCGATCCTAGGACGGTGTGTCTGGCGAAGCTGGCGGAGTGAAAGCTAACCACTAATTAGGCACACCACTATACTTGCTGTCTTCGAATCCATGTTAGTACTGCTTCTGGGCCAACTTTTCTTTTACGACTTCATAAAAAATTTTTTTGTAAATTCTGCAACCTTTCTAAAATATCTAGTGTTGATGGTTGCTGAATTTCTTCTCTGGATTCAGGTTTCAATTTTTATTATGTCTGGTCCCTGTGGTGATCAAAATGCTGTTAGTGATGTACTTTTGTTTTTGTCTGTGATTAACTTATTTACCAACAGATTAAAAATAGAGCCTCAGTTATGAACTGTTTGCTTCATGGGACTGCATTGGACTATTTGCTGTATACCGCTAGGCGTCGCTGTTAAACTCGCCCAGTCCCCCAAAATCATAATTTTGCCCCAAAATAGGCAGAAATGACAACTATGAATTCTAGGGTACACTACGTCAACAGGTGCCAGAGATACATACTCCTTGTAAGAAACGAATTGGTTTAATTACTCGAAATCGCTTAGACGAACGTTAGAATACCAGGAGCACGCATTTTTTTTTTTTTAATTGCAGCCCAATGTTTTATGTGTGAATAATACATCTCTTGTCGGCGTCTGTTGCTTATGTTTTGAGAACGCGCCTCGTAATGCCTGGGTGCCGGTTTCGATTCCAGCTGCGGGCCTTGTGGCTTGCTTTGGTTTCGACAGTGCTATGGAGAAGCCGACCGTCCAGTTGGCAATGGCAAACTACTGGATGTAAATTTACCTCAAAAACACAACAGCCAAAAAAAATGCTAGGTTTAGTTCTGCATTGTCCTGTGAAGGATACTCAACTAACTAGCTAACTAGCTACCTAGCTAACTAACTAACTAACTAACTAACTAACTAACTAACTAACTAACTAACTAACTAACTAACTAACTAACTAACTAACTAACTAACTAACTAGACAACTAACTAGCTAAATACATCTTTTAAGACCTCATATTCTTCATATTTTTAAATCAGGAAATGTTTTTTTTCCCTGAAATTCATGTTAAGGTGATTTTTCTGTATCACATATTTGGTGGGAGCCATCGTGGTATAGTGACTAGACGCTCACTAGCGAATCCGAAATTCTTGAGTTTAAATCTGAAAGTTGTAATGAGTTTTTTTTTCCCCTTCAAAAATGACTTTGATTTTCATGCCAATGCAACGTTAAACAGGTAGCAGATAAATTCCTTGGAAGTGAAGGCGGTCGGTGTGTTGCTGACCACTTGATCCACCAACTGCCGACTGGTCTATAGAATATAGGCCAAGTCCTATTTGCCCAATATGCCTAAGCTGGTGGGAAATGTATCCTCCATTGTTTGATACGAATGACTTATATCCAATCATACAAAGCACATTGCGGATTGCCGAATAACGTTCGTCATCGTATTGAGACATCAACCTTCTGTAATACATACTGTCAATCGTTTTTGTTTTTAATAGATACGTTGTTCTATTTGATGATGCCTAGTCGCTTTTCTTCGTTTGTCTCCCCTTTCCTGTTTTTCTGTTGCCACAGCAGTTGATTCTATATCTCCTATTTTTCTCTATACAAGATTCTCTGTGTGCGATATTTTTATGCCGCCTTTTATCACTCACACACACACACACACACACACACACACAAAAGCTCTTAAGATAATTTCAAAATAATTCTCCAATAATAGAGCCACTGCTCCCACACGTGCAAATTGTAAAAGGTGAGTAATGAAGAAGGTTTACTTGGAAATCGGTGGCCATTTGCTTGTGCGGCTACAGCCAACAAGGCTGCACATAAATAAGTCTGATCTGTAAAATGTATGTGCACGCAACACTCAAATTATGGAGGCAGACTTGAATCCAGAAATGGACGAAAAACACAGAGCATTCTGTTGGGAGTTTACAGCCCTCTGTCTTTAGTGATATATCACTTAGTCTGCTGTTATTCGACATTTTTCTCGTAACTGCTTGTGTCAGAGGGTGAGCGATTGCCCAGTGCTCGTGTTTCTTGCATCCTGTTAATGCATAATTTATTCCCTTAGGAGCATTGTGCATTGTTTTATTTCCACGTAAGTAACAACTCTGATGATGTTGCTTAGAAAGAAAACAAAACTTACCAGCAGTGGCATAAAATGGGTGTCATGTGAAATTGCTAAACATTATTTAAATGGGATGCGTTCAAGAAAAGCGAAAGAATTTTAAAAAAGAGTTGTAAAAAAAAAAAAAAAAAACCAGTATCATTAGTTATAAAGCAAAGAAGATGGCAATATCTTTGGCACATCATGGAAACAAACGGACATAGAATCCTCAGATTGGCATTACATGATATAAAAAAAAATTATAACAAAAATAAATAAATGTATGATTTTGTTCAACCTGCATATAAAAGTGTGTTTTTATATTTGCGATCTTTATACTGTTATTCAGTACCTGGAAACTACCACATTACTATCCCAAGAAACACATTTTGTAAGCCAAAAATGAACAGTCCTTAAGAAAGAGAATCGCGGCTTTTGAGCTGAAATGCTATAGAACGATTCTCAGAATATCTTAGATAAAGAAGAGGAGAAATACTGACATATTGAAAGATCTGAACATCAAGGAAGATTGGCTAATAAACAGCATCCTGTTTCGGAAGCTGAAAAATTTTCGTCAAATCAAGCACCATGACTTATAGGGAAAAAAAAATAGCAGAAAGCATGGTACCAGTAAGGAGGGGCAGGGGCCGACCAACACGAAGATGGGCACAGGATATAAGTGACTCTTTGAGTATGAAAGTACATGAGGAGGGAGAACTGGTGAGAGACCGAGTTTCTTTCAGCCAGACTGTGATGAGAGCGACGTTCTGCAAAGGACTTGCTACATGATGATGATAATACGGTTATTCTTCATTACGATGCTGCTTCCTGAAGTGCTTCTGGTTATGTGTTTCATAACATCATGTTTTTCACTATTCTGCCAAATAATTGTGTTTATTGAGGTCAAAGTTGTTGCTTCTCTTCCACCTTTACCTCAGATTTCTGTAGAGGAACCCACTGTTGGTCATATATTGTAATCTGGTATCCGTTCCCTATTGGGACTAGTACCTACCATGACGCATTTTATAGTGGACTTTCCCTTGACTGGGCACTCCTGAATCAACACTCTTTTGTGACAATGAATCGGCACTGAAACGGGAGGGACATTATTTGTGGAAACAAGGACCGCAAAGAAAAACCCCTACGATGACTGTCGTTAAGAGAGGACAAAGATGTCGGACTTAATTCCATCTATAAAACAAAATGATTGTACAAGACAGAGAGGAATGGACATGGATAAAGAGACCGCGAGACCTATGTCATGTACATATAAAGGCACACACCAATGTCGTGCTGAATGATTATTCTTAATGATAGTCATTGTAACTCAGTGGCCATTACGCCTATTGCTTACGTAAAAACATAACCCTTGATCCGTTAGGGTGGTGGCGGTGTATAGATGGAAGCACTAGCGCATAAAACCGGCCATATTTTTCCATCTTTCGCTTGATGAACAAGTGTATGATAACTCAGTCCTGTCAATTTCTTGATGTTGTTCTTCCAGATTCTCCTTTGCCCTCCTTTTCTTCGACTACCCCGTATGTTACTTGCCTGCATACCAATCCGATTTCCTTTTGTTCCGATCGCTACCTATGTCGA
>CAJHNH020000934.1:122500-167500 GCA_905116865.2 Candidula unifasciata | reverse complement strand
AGAAAACAAATGTATTAAAAAGGACACACAATGATTATTAGCGAATAGCTAGTAAAGTGACAGTGGCTCGAAACCGGCTGGGTTTCAGAGCCGAAACCCCCCAACTGGTGTTAATGGCAGAGCAACAGTCACACGGAAGGGCAAGCACCACCAACGAAACCGCAGGAACACACTGGGACAAGAAAACACCAGACCCTCACCAAGTCCTACAGGACCACACCAGATATGTAACACCAACGAATAAGAGGTCAGGTGTGACTGCACATCACAAAGAATTAGAAATAAGGCAGCAAAGAAGTCCCTCCTCGGTATAAAAAGGGCGTCTAGCCAGTTTAACAAGAAGCAAGATTGGAATATTTGTTTTCTACGAATCGAATCGACACTCGGCTCTTGAGCTGTGGGCAATCATTTTCTCAATTATCCACATTATTTTTTTCTCCCGTCCAGGTAGCTCACTGCATAGTATCCTGCTCCAATGAATCCACCTCAAAACCTGTATAGGTTATGTCCCACTAGCATACACCTTTATATTTCAGTAGAGGGGGCCTGCGTGGTTTCGAGGCATGGCGTCCGCCTCGAGTGCTAGAGGTCCCGGGTTCAAGTCCCGGTGAAGGCTGAGACATTTTCACGTGAACTTCGAGTAATTACCCCTGGAATATGGGTAGTATGATCGGACGCCCGTGTGTATAGCTGCGCGCGTAAAAAATTCCTTGGCAGTTGGAAATCAGAAAAAAGTAGCTTTACGGTGCTGCCCGGGGCAAAATGTGAAGTTGAAAATCTACCCAAAGTATTTCAGGATCCTCGCCTGTGCTACGGAGTTCGTGCACTGCGCTGAGATTCTTCAGACTTAGGCTTGTGTCAGAAGCAGAACGGAGCAATTATGGGTTACTGCCTTATTACCATGATGTTGATCCATCGTCCTAAAACCTAAACCTATTGCAGTAGAGACCTCATTTTGGCTGGAATACGTGTTTTTAAATGCAAATGTTTTAGAGGTTTGATCGATCGATCGGTGTGTCCTAATCCGTTGTGCTGCCTAAAGGTTTACCATACCATCCCGAAATTTGCAAATCCTAGTCTGGATGGCAGACTATGGGTTGCCCTATTAGAGAGAATGCCTTCTGATGCTATACCATACAAGGCATACCCCAAAAGAGGAGATGGTCGTGGATCAAGAGGTAGAAAAACGCTACAGCCCCATGATGTGTCTATGGTCAAAGCAACCAGAATAGCACAAAGCAGGACCATATATCTCCTTCAAAACCTGAAATGGTAAAAGATGACGTAAAGAACACAAAGTATGGACGGCAGACTAATATGTTGATACTATCAATCAATCAGGTGCCGTCTCCACAATGAAGGTTGGCTGCAATGGATCTCCAACAAGCCCTGTCTCTTGCCCTTGATGTACACTCACTCATACTGCTGTTCGTCCATCTTTTGATGTTATCCTCCCACCTGTAACGCTGTCTGCCTCTTGCTAGCCTACCATGAACCCTTCCCTCTAGGATGATCTTTACAATACTGTTATGTCTTTTAATGTGGCCAAAATATTTCACTTGTCTCTTTTTTTTATTTTACATAGCAACTCTCTTTTCATTCCCAATTTCCCCAGTACCTCTGTATTTGATAGCTTTTGTTTCCATGAAATACGACCTAATCTTCTGTATATCCACATCTCCAAAGAATTGATACGATTTGATACTATATACCCCTTTAAACTTGCAAACAAGTTATAATCATCAACCTGTAAGCTATAACAAGTCCTATGAGGGTATGGATAGTTTTGATTTTTGGGCATTTATCTCTTTTTTAATTACCTACCGTGAGCCGTAGCTTATCACGTTTAAGCACATTCGATTGGTTCGTATGCTGCCAATTATGGTTTTAATTACGTGTAATCTAGTTATCGGGTCGCTGCGAGCGAAATCACGGTGGTTGTAAAGAGTTATTGCCAGGACTTTCTGTTGACAGGGTGGGAATGTAAACATTGGGGTCATTGGAAATCAGTGGTGCTTGAGCCACTAGGGACATGAGTCTTGGGGATCCATGTGGGTCAACAGTACAAGTGGGATGGGAACCCCGAGTGTAGGTAAGAATGTGAGATCCACGTGGAACTAAGCGCGTGAGTCCAATGGTAGTTTTGACAGGTAATAGTAGTCCCAACTTTTAAAGCAAGCATAACTGCTCTGTTTCTGTGCCAGACAAAGTCGCACAGAAAGTCCATCACTGTCCCTTGTCTACAGATTAATAAAGTGAAGGTCCCTTTTCACTTCTTTAGGCGTATAGGGCATATAGGGCTAGACCTATATTTTCTAGAACAACCGGCACAAGATGGGTGATAAGGTACAGCATCACGCCGGCTGCCTTTACTTCCCGGAACTGCCTCCGGTACCACTCAAGGCGAGGACGACCTGGGAGTCAACGCTATTTTTGAAAATACCTTCGGCTCCACCACTCAGCGAACCCCCGACCTTCCGATCCGCGCTCGAGCGTCTAGCCACTACGCCACGGCGACTCCCATAAAGATTGATACAGATAACGAATTCTGGCAAATTCAGTAATTTACACACGCATAACGTGCATTTAGCGGCATCAAAGCTTAGGCATTGCGAGTCTGACTTGTAATTCCAACGTACCGTCATCGAAACCCACTGCTGGATGCGTGGATTTCTATCGCAGTCAGGGGCGTGGCAGGTCGACCCAGCCAAAAATTGGTACCAGGATAGGATGTATGTCCTGGGGAAGTAAAGACGGCCATCGTGAGAGTGACCACAATACCCACCTAGTTTTCGGTTTGTCTGTAAAAATATGAGTGCTCTACCCATATGCCTGATTCGCCAAAGTCGCTAAAAGTTTTTTTTTTTTTTTTAAACTTATTACATGGATAAAGAAGCCGTCAGAAGAGCCGTCAGCATCAGCCCGTTACCAGAAATGCAGTTCATCATTGATGGCAGCAGTAGTTACAATAGATCTGAAGCCGCATCGAGATTAATTAGATAAGAAATGACCAATTCTTTGGTAACAGGCCACTCTCCGTTTCTTGAATCAAAAGTTTACACCACAAACGCCTTTGGTCACAGAAAAAAATTCGAAATGAAATCTTCAGCTCACAGTGTCGGGCCGTGCAGTGAGTTAAGTAGCTGATACCCATCTTAGGCCTGGTCGATCTGGGAGGTCTATTGTAAAAATTGATAGTTTCCGACACGATAGCGTAGGACACGCCTAAAAGAGCTCACACTATGATATTACAATTATGTAAGCAAGTATAATCATAACTGCAGCCACAGACAGATGACAAGACTCGCTTCTTTAGCATCTTAATGTGTCAGATTGTTACAAGAGCAGTAGGAGAATCCGAGGCCCGGGAGTCATGACCGAGTCACCCTGATAGAGATAGCTGCTGCTATCAGAGCGCTCGCGTAGGTAGCAGAACAAGCGGCCAAACACGCGGTAATTGCATCAGACTCTATAAACATGCTTCAGAAAATTAGGTAGTCTCCGCCCCGAATGGTTAGAAAGCATATGGAAGTCGCAGTTAACCTCCATCATCTGGATCTACACACCTGGGTACGCAGGAGAAAATGGTAATAAAAAAGCTGACCAGCTGGCAAGTAATGCAACAATGCAAATGGGAAAAAAGCATAGACAGAGTTAATATAATCAACGCCTTACGGATTAGGTTGGGGGAAAATGACGAATCTCTGACGCTAACACGACTTCGTGACCGAAAAGTTAAGCGTGGTGAAGCACGACCATGCCGTCTTAGAGGTAAAGACAGGAGATACTTTGTTTATGGGAACAATAAGCAGAGGTACCTTGAAGTGGCTGCTGCATCGGAGGACTGAACAGGCATGGGATGCCCACTGTGCAAAGACGTCGATTGTGATATCATAACATAACGAACATTTTTAAAGGTTTACAAATAGGACACGCAATTCCGTCTTTCATTCGGCCCTTCCGACACCAACCTTTTACACGGTAAATATGTAGGTGGTAAACGAGCCGAAGCTTTTGTTGAAAGGGGACATCTACTGATGATCGGCAGATATCTGCTGTGCATGTTCACCAACTACATGGAGTTTCCCTTTCCCTGGATTACAAGAAACCAAGCCCGCTTACATTCAGAGCCTAAATTATAATGTCGGACTGGTTCAGCTACTGAACGACAATTTAGGCTCCAGACATGCAAAGATGGACAGCACGATACACTAGTAGCTATACTTAGCCATTTATAACGGCACAAACACTATATAAACTAACGCATTTGGCCATTTTAGCTAATACAGCAGACACACACAAAAACCAGATCATAATTATAACCAAAGCTGCTCGCGACAGGCTGAACATGGTCGACTTTATTTTCTATTTTTTTCCTTGAAAACAGAACGGAATTTTCGAACGATACTATTTCAAGACCTTTAAATTGGTAAGCAAGCGTCTATTGGCTCAGCAAGATTAGCCCCGGGACAGTTGTTTCAAGACAACGTCAATAGATATGCTGGAAAAGGTCATGTTGGACACTTCCGTCCTAATGAGAGTCAGTTCCCTTTGAAAATCCATTGCATGCAACCCTGGCTGGGCAGATGGCGTCTGCGTTCAACCTCATTAGGGACCTTTCAAATCCCATTTTTCGTACCAGTAATCAATGAATACACATAAAACATTTCATTCCGTTAAAATGAGTCCATGTTTTTAAATATGTCAGCCAGACCTTGATCTTCGATCCAGCTGCTTGTGTGGTTAACAATTGATCTCAAATATACATTTACTTCATTTCTATACTTTCTACATTGGAAAAAAAATGTATATTCTTCTTTTCTTCTTCACTTCCTCTTTTACCGCTGTGGGTGTCGAGGGAGCTATAAGGTTCTGTTTCTAGCTCTTCTGGCTGCCTCGACCATAGGCACATCGTGCTGTTGTAGCGTTTCTCTGATGTTATCCTTCCATATTTTTCTTGGTCTACCCCGTGCTCTACGTCCTTCTTCTCTTTCCATAAAAATGTATATTTTGACTAATTTTTAAATAACAGAGCCGCACGATGACTTCAACAATGTTGTATATTAAATGTTGAATTAAGAATCGACAATACAGCACTCGGGACACTCTTATAAGAGATCCGTCCCCATCTTCAGCAGAAGCGAAGAATTCCAATTCCGATGGCCCGGGTAACTGTCTGTATATCCGTCTCGCCTTTTCCTTGAGTGTTGAGCGTCAGTCTTGTACTTAATAACTTCAGTAGAGGATTGGGAAGTATGCCAGCATAATATATACGCTTGAAATTAAATTAGTCAAAATGATAGACTGCTTAGTGCATTTGGGGTTGGGAGTTAGCCGTGTCTCGTGTATTTTGCGCGGCCCCAGCTTGAGTTATTTAACTTATCTGTCAATTGATTTTCATAAACTGATCACAATTTTCCTAGTAATCTCAATCTTGGTTGCTAAGAAGGCGGCAAAAATTCCCTATCGCGTTGACATGAAGACATCTAAGGAGGAAAACACTCTCTTAAAGACTACTAGTTATGCCGTTTTAATATATTATCGCCTAGTATGTGTAAATACTAAAACTCCCTACAGCATTATTTGCCAGTGCCCTATAACTGGATTGTCTAAGAATATATAAACCCATAGGCGTATACAAAACTCACCCTCTCCCTCTATATATATATATATATATATATATATATATATATATATATATATATATATATATATATATATATATATATATATATAGACGCAAAGACACAGTTATATAACAGTAACATTTGCTTATTAAATAAACCAAAAATTAGAAGAAGATGATGGCCTTTCCATAAATCTATCTTTACAGTGCAAAGATCACAATAAAGGCCTTTCCATAACTCTGTAAAGAGAATAACAGTGTAACGATAAAACAATAAAGGCCATTCCATAACTCTGTAAAGATAATAACAGTGTAAAGGTATTAATAAAAGCCTTTCCATAACTCTATAAAGACAATAACAGTGTAAAGATAATAATGAGGGCCTTTCCATAGCTCTGTAATGAGAATAAAAGTGTAACGATAAAAAAAAAGGCCTTTCCATGACACTATAAAGAGAACGACGGTGTAAAGTTAATAAGTGAAGGCCTTTCGATAACTCTGTAAAGGAAATAACAGTGTAACGATTATTATAAAGGCCTTTCCATACCTCTGTAAAGAGGATAACAGTGTAAAGATGATACCGAAAGCCGTTCCATAACTCTGTAAAGAGAATAACAGTGTAAAGATGATACCAAATGCCGTTCCATAATTCTATAAAGAGAATAACAGTGTAAAGATGATATCGAAAGCCGTTCTATAACTCTGTAAAGAGAATAACAGTGTAAAGATAATACATGTTTGTAGGAGTTAACTATCCATTGTTGTAAAGAAATGAACATCCTTTGTTCAGCTTAGCAAGATCTATATTTTTGACATGATACTGGATTATACGCTGTCCTTTTCTTTGACATAACAAAGGTAACTACTCAACCAATAGAGAAGAGCAAAGGTTTAGTCGACAGAAAAGCAAGTCAGTTTAATGCTGATATTATCCCGGAATCTCAAAGATGTTGCTGGAATCTCTATGTTGATTAAACTTTTATATTTGTTCTTTGTATGATGCTGGGTCGTATCGGAGAAATCGATACATCAGTGTTGTATGTTGAATGTTGAATTGAGAATCGACATTACAGTACTCCCATAAGCGCCCCGTCCCTGACTTCAGCAGTATGCGAAGAGTTCCAATTCCGATGAAACCAGTCACTCTCTGATTGTATATCCCTCTATCCCTCTCACGTTTCCTTTAGAATGTTGAGTGTCGGCCTGATACGCTTTAAACTCCTCGCCTAGCGTTCGTTTCACAAGAGCATCGCATCAGAGAAATCATACTATCGCAGAACAAATTTGCGTGTTGTTTCTGTGAAGCTAAATGTTAGCAGAGGCGGCACAAGATGTAGTTCGATGTAGTTTAATATAAACAGCACTGACTGAAGTAGGATTGAAGAACAGTGGCCAATGGATTAGACTGTTAAGCTCTCATTAGCGAGACCTACGTTGCATGCTCAATAAGGGATGGAGATTTTTCTGTCGGGGACAACAACAACAACAACAACAACAACAACAACAACAAAATAGTTTGAAAACAAAACTATACATCTACCAATTAGGTGTGACTACACTTTATTCACTTCGAGACAACATTTATCCTCCAATGACTTAGAGAGTCCCCAACGACCTCAAAACATGTAGAACAAGCCCTAACCCCAAACCACCCACGTCCCACGAGAGAGCGCAGCCTAGATCCCACGGCTGTATGCAGCCTAGGTCCCACGACTGCATGCAACCTATCAACCACCCCCTGAAATATTAGACTGTTCTGTGACCTGTGGATTGCCCCGGTTTGGAGTAGTATATAACGAAACCCCCAGTATAAAATTCATTGTCTGGAAAGATGGAAAGGTCCCAGAAACAGGAACATTAGGATATATTACAAATATCAGGCTCGGATGTCCTTCGCAGAGAATACAGAGTTCATTCTTTGCGTGTGACCCTCTCCATTCGACTTTCATTTTAACTTACATTTTTTTTTTTCAAGATGTTGACATGTTATGAAAGATCATAATAGGCAGTATTATTTGGGGCCTATCGGGAGCAATGATGAAAAAAAGGGATGATGATGATAATGATGATACTAACGATGCTGGTGATGTTGACGATGATGATGACACGATGATGATGATGATTATTATTATAATGATTATGCTGACGCTGATTGCCTTGTGTTTGCTGAGTTCAACCATGGTGATCATGACATACATGAAGAAGCACTCATGTCACTGCATAACTGGATCACTAATGGAGTTGTCGCAAGCGCCAAATGGTTTGGCAACTCGTTAGGGGTTTTTGTCACACAGACGTAAGGGTGGATCGGGTAGAGGGAGGAGGAAGGGTAAGAAAGGAAAAGAAAAGGAAAGAAGAAGAAGAAGAAGAAGAAGAAGAAGAAGAAGAAGAAGAAGAACAAGAAGAAACAAGAACAAGAACAAGAACAAGAAGAACAAGAACAAGAAGAACAAGAAGAACAAAAAAAAAAAAAAAAAAGGAACAAAGAGCCCCAGAAGAAGAAACAGCAACAGAACAAGAAGCAGCAAAAGAAGAAGAAACAGCAAAAGATGGAGAAACACCAAAAAGATGTAGCAACAGCAACATAAGAAGAAAAAAATAGCAGAATCAAAAGAGAAACCGGATCTGCAGATCTCAAACTAGTTGCACTCGTGCCTTTAAACTAATCCGTGTCCCTACCGAGTTCAAAAACACAAATGAGTTTCGAAGTGCTTCTGCCCTGATTCTAGAGAGATAATTCACATGCTAATGAATCTAATTTCCCTCTTGGATCAGATGAGTGCCCGGCCGTGCAAGAGTACAGCACGAACTGTGAGCTGGCTGACCTCTACTCTCTCCCTGTGGACTTCGAGGCCAGGTCACTGTGCAACCTGCACGAGATGTGCTACGCATGCGTAAGTATAGATGTTTTTGTATACGTTTAGTTCACTCTCTCTTTTTTTTTTTTTTAAAGCTGACAAATTTTGGTTATTTTACGCAGACTGAAAAGAAAAAAGATCTTAGACTGTGCAAGCTGTTGATGCAGTTATACACGTTTGCAGGCTAGATTTAGTTCCGCGTTCGTCTCCTCTCCCACCCCCCACCCCACCCAAAAAAAAAAAAAAAAAACACCACTAGGTCACGTTCCTTCATAACTTTTTTAGACTTGTATACTGTCGGGCACTAGGGGGGGGGGGGGGGGGGAAATCGGGTAATCGGGTGTGCCGCTATGTTGTTATGCATTGACGTTTTTCTTCCGAGAAAGAGAATTCCTGTGACATAGGTTGCAGCACTCTCTAGGGTGGTTGTGTAATCTAAAAAAATTGGGTGGTGAGTGTAGGGACTGACCAGCTAGTGCTGTAGAATCAGAAGTTCAACAAATGATTCATGACAATTCCCGCCCATGTGATGTCATTATCTATACAGGTGGTTCTGCGCTGAGAGCCAGAGGAAATGCATGGGTGTATATATCAAGTGCGAATGGATGCTGCTTAGTGCAGCAAAGCTCATCATAAAACAACATCTAGTTTGAGAATGGAGTTGGAGGCTGTCATTGCAACTTCTGCAGTCTTGAGAACCAGCTGTTCCCATGTTGTGATTGTAACTAACTCACAGATCATTTAGAAATAACTGAAGACAGATATGCTTCGTGCAGAGTGGTAGGTATCGTTTCAGAGGTGCCGACTGGTTGTCGTCTTTCTATATTTTCTCAAGGTAATGTCAGTGCTCCAGGTAATGTGAAGTCAAAGTGTCGATCTCGCAACACTAAAATCAAAATATAAAAAACGCTGATTGACCAGTTGTTTTATATGGTCTGAAACTTCAAGCACAGCAAAAAAAAAAAAAAAAAAAGGATTAGGCCTTTTTACACATTCTTGAAAATAGTCTTACGACGGATCTTTGGACCCATGAAAGATGCAGACAGTGGGAAATTGAGAGTGAGAAGCAACAACGAAATGCTCCATCTGTTTAAATCACCATTTCCCACTGTCATCATGAGAGCTAATAGACTGACATGGCTGGGACATAGTAAGAGAATGTCAGATGACAAAGAGGTAAACGCTGATTACACAAGAATGGTCGTAGACCACGATGTTGACTTAGAAAACGATGGAGAGATATGTCCAGACAGACCTGCAAACACTTGGTGTCACCAACTGGAAAGAAAAGGCCAACGAGAGAGATGAATGGAGGCGGGTGAAATCTGAAGAATGAATCTTAAGGGCTCGGAATGGTAAGAAGAAGAAGAATTTCGGTGTGTTTGAAACACAATATCTCGTTATGCACCACTTGCTGGTGAACTCATGCCAAAAAACACCATGGACGCCTTTGTCGTTATAGCCGGGAATGGACTGGAAATATCATGGGAGGTCAAGATCACCGGTGTAAGTTCCTGGCACATTGCCTATCAAAGGCAGATCGACTAGTTTGTAAAACGTTGGTTGTAGCCGTTTGGTGCAGTCATACGAAGTTTGAGGCTAGAACAGGATGAATTCTTTGGCTCTCTATGCATCACATAATTATAACCTCAAGTGTGTGTTGTTTCAATTTTAAAACAAGGTAAAAAGAAAAGCTAGGTCAGGGGAGGGGGTGAGTTGGATGAGGGAGGGGGTGGTAAATTTTCTCTCTCACCTTCTCTTTCTCTCTCTCTTTCTCTCTGATGGTATGAAAGGAGTGAGGCCACAGGGGTAAAATGTAAGACGGGCCTGTATGCCAATTTCTAAACCAGTTACAAATAAAGTTCGTTTGATCGCTCTCTTACTCTCTCTCTCTCTCTCTCTCTCTCTCTCTCTCTCTCTCTCTCTCTCTCTCTCTCTCTCTCTATCTGCAGCCTCCATGACTGTTATTTGCTGGTTTAAGACTTTGCAGCCAGTAATCAAATGCCAGTCCAAAATAAAGAAATACCTGAGATACTCTTCAATAGTAGAAATAGTTACACAGGGGCACCTAGGGCGTCACTGAATACCTGCTATCTTCTGTAGCTAGGGACTTCGGTACAAAGAAGGTGTGTTGGAGGGGAGGGGTGTGTCTGACCCTTAAGAATTTCTTTGTGGAGGTGGAAGCTCAATCCAACCAACCTCTGTGGCATTTCTGCTATGAGTCTTATATCCCTATTATTAGGCTTGTGGATACACATGAGGTGTTTCTCTACTAGGACACATTTAGTGAGGCACTCCCCCTGATCGGGCACACCTGCCACACACTGTCTTGATACACGCGTTTGGAGGTGCGTAGGTGTCAGCAGGCTATGGCATGGTTTAAGTCAGGGTTGCCATACTGGCATTTTTTATGCCAGATTCCACAAATCTGGCATATTTGAAATTGAACTGGCATAAGATAATGAACTGGCATATTCTGGCATATTTGGGTTTTTCCTGGCATTTCTTATCAAGATGTGCTCACATTTTCTTCATAGTTCCTCTGTTAGAAACACGCAAACTTACTAAAAGCATATTTACTGGATTTCTTGCTTTAATTTCCTTGCAAGTGGCTACAGGAAAAAAATTTATTTAATTTGATTGATAAGGAAATCAAAAGGTGTGGTCAGAGTCTTACAAATTGCAATGGGTTTGCGTCAGATGGCGGTTCAAACATGGTTAGGTGCAAGAATTCTGTATGGTCCAGAATTAAAGATGTCTCCTTTTTGTGTACAGCTCAGATGTATCTGCCATTCACTAGCACTCTGCATTTGTAGTGGAATTGCCAAACTGCCATCAAATATTGTTTTTTTTTACTGTCAGAAATACCTCAGTGGTTTCGTCATAGTGATTTAAGATAAGAAGCCTATAAAGAATTGTTTAGAGAGATGAACACATCTACGGGGTTTGAATCAGAACGAACTGCTCCTCTTCCATTTGAGAAACTGTCATCTACTAGGTGGCTTGTGTGTGAAAAGATTATGTTCAATATGTTGGTGAACTGGGAAGAATTGAAAGTTTATTTCACATGTGCTTAATTAGCACAGACAACGTTTGACATAAAATATAAAGTAAGATTTTTAAAGGAAATGCTGTTAGACCATAATAATTATTTGTACTTTGTGTTTGCGACACCAATTGTACAAGAATTTGAAAGACTGAACAGTCTTTTTCAACAAACAAAAGCTGATCCCCATGAACTACACCAAGAATTGTCCATACACCAGAAAAGTCCTAAGAACAGACTGTATGACGTCAATGGGCAAAAACAAAATATTCATCACGTTGACTTTGATATTAAATTCCTAACGGAATGTAATGCGTTCCTACAGAAGAATAAATAAACCGACTGAAGCTCAGAAAGAAATAAACAATGTTAAAGAAAGGTGCATGTCTGTGCTAGAGGAAGCTCTCAATCAAATAACGTGTAGACTTCCCACCGAGAATGTATTTCAAAATCTGTCAAAATTGAGCCCTTTGGCAGTTTTAAATCAAGTATCAAGGACACAGTTTTCAGAGCTACCATTTTTACACCTGGCAGAAAACAACATGAATATTATAGAAGAACAGTACAGAAAACTGATTGTTGTCAACTGGAAAGAAGCTACATTTAAGAAGGATGGACTACCTACAAACAGGGAAGATTTTTGGATAGGCGGACTTCGACACCAGGCATTTAAAGAGTTGGCCACTTTCGCCCTTACTTGCTTAATAATGCCCGTTAGCAATGCTGTAGTTGAGAGAATATTCTCTCATGTTACTTCAACTAAATCAAAAGCAAGAAACAAAATACATCTGGATTTTCTTGATGCAGTTGTTAGAATTAGAGCAGAACTATTGATATCAAAGAAATGTGGCAAAGACTTCATCCCATCTGAGAAAATGCTTAAAGATTTTACATCCGAAAAGGTTTATGCTGCATCTACCACTGGTTTCAGTGAGGATAACAGTGAAGAATTCAATCTAGAGCTTTTGATGCGAAGTGCGTACAATGTTACATTTTATTTGGCAATTTTCTGGCATATTTTAGGTGATGGTTTGGCATAAAATGAAGTTTTTTATCTGGCAACCCTGGTTTAAGTCTGCATTAAGAGGGTGTGCTTTTCTTCCCTAAGTATTCCTTTTTCATTCCACGTAATCCTACAAGTCATAACATAACAAGTGCCGTGTAAACCAAAAATGGACGAGGTAGTGAAGGGTGTCAAGGCAACAGAAATAGGTCGCCTACAAGAGCAAGAATTTCCAACAAGCTGCCCGGCCAGTCGGTGTATGTAGTCGGACTGTAGTTAAGGGACCCCGTAACATAGCCCCACCTTGATGGATTAGGTGCTGCTTTGCTTGTCAGGGGAGTGAATAGTCAAGAATAATCTAGTAGAGCAATTGGGTACACATGAGATGTTCTCAAATATCGATATATTGTTTATCATCAAGCGCTTTGCTGAATGACGTGGGCGATCATGCCTCTGCACAAGCCGCCATCCACAACTGCGTGTATCAGTTAGTGTGTTGACACCCCTACATTACATTATAAAAGGCTGTCAAGAATTTTATCACACTGTCTTCGTCTGTCTTTCTTTTCACAAATCTTTTCAGTGGTCGCATTATGTTCCATTTTCCCTCTTCTTATAAGATGACAAACAAATAACGACTGCCTCTTTCTGATGTTTGTTATAAGTTGTCTTCGAGCCCTCGCCTTTCAAAACGTTCTGGGTTCTCCTTCTTAGCTGTCCAAGGGGTTTTTAAGATTCTTCTGTAAACGACATCTTCAACGTCTCAAGATATTGTTCGGCATGTTTAAAAATTGTCCATGATTTGCATGACTGGCACAATATGGCATGGGTGTATTATTTACCGAACCTCTGGTGTATTATTTACCTACACTCTAGTGATAGGGGATTATTGCAATAAATGCTCTTCATTTGATAAAATACGGTTTTGGCCTATCCTATTCTGTTCTTTGTCTCTGTGATATATCTTCCGTCAGATGTTCTCCATCGATCTAGATACTGCTGCTGCTGCTGCTACTACTACAAACACTTACACACACATAAATATGTAAATATAGGCTGTCTGTATGTCTGACTGGTCTAGACAGACATATTAGGTTAACATCCAGCCCTCTTACTGGACTACTAGTTGCAATTTAACCGTAGGAGCAGGGCCATAGTAGGGATGTATGCCGTCACTGTGTAGTCATATATAGTATTTTTGTCACGCTATTGTAATGCCGAAACGCTAATCTAATGCTGTTTTCATAATGATAATAGCAGTAAAAGTATAACCATTTTATCAGTACCAGTTTCAGTTTGCCGCCATCTAGATATGTTTCTCAGCCTGTGCCACTGCACATGTCTACAAAACCCCTGTGTATGGGCACCCTAAAAAATATATAGGGCAACAAAACAAAACAAAACCAATACCAGACACGCCCTGAGTAGAGATTAAGGGACTTGTTCATGTCTGAACTTCATCGTTGAGGTATGAATATAAATATTGATCTGTATATATATATATATATATATATATATATATATATATATATATATATATATATATATATATATATATATATATATATTCCACAAATAAAGCAGAAAAAACAAACAAGATGTTTGTTTTAATTATAATTATTTTCTGACATGGACAATGCTAATAAGATGTTGCATGCCAAATTAAAAAAAAAAAAAATTACACCTAAGGGTTACTGAGTTACAGATTGGAAGAAGTTATCCACTACTTTTGGAACGGACTATATTGTCCTGTGATATTCCCCTGACTGTTTAACTCTTATTTTTCCCCACAGGGTAAATCGCTGCAGGTGGGACAGGACCAATGTGACCTGGTGTACAGAGCTGCTGCAGCAGCCTTGTGCCGAGGGAAGGAGAACTGCGTCGTGGAGTCAGAGATCTTTCTGAGAACCATGAAGCTAAAGAACCGTTACATCCCACACTCCCAGCCGCTTTGCCGTAGCACCTGTGTGGCTCAGTTTCTGGGTATTCTGTAATCCAGGCTGCCTTGTGGAGTGGGTGTGTGGGTTTTGTGGGTATCATCTATCTACCTTTGTAGTCTCTCCAACCCATGCCTTACCTAGTTATGTTTGTGACTATTTTTTTTTTCAAAATTTTCTTTAAATATGAACTATTATTTATATATTTCGCATATTTGAAATGTACCAAAAGTACAGTATACCACTACTGCCATCAACGTTCAAAAACATAACTCTCGTATATTTGAAATTCCCCTTCATGGGCATGATTTAAGTATGGCTTTTATAAAATAACATTTTAAATACAGTTACACATTTGAGAGATTTTTATTACATCATTTATTTTGGATTTTAAATCAGCATTGCACATTTTATTACACCATATATTAACATTGAAAAAAAAAAAAACGTGTGTGTAACAAAATAATTTTGAACCTAAATTAAACTATATAATGGCTCTAACTTATAGTCTCTTTAACTAGTTGTGAAACTAAGAATCATGACGTATACAATTGACGAAATCTATAACGACAAGTATATGGGCAAGAAAATTAGTGGTGTTTCATTTAGGCCATTTTTCAACATGTTGATGTATTTTTACAGCAAATATCTGTGCATATGAAATTGTTAAAATAGGTGTCAGATCGTTTCTAATTCACAAATATCTGTTAACAAATTTTCTCCAAGCAACCACTAAATTGACATAATTTGAATAAAATAATCGATACCTTGTACAACATTTCATTGTTTTTGTGATATAACGGATTAATGCATCATTCACGACAGAAGAGGGGGAAAAAGCCCACGAATTTGCGTCTCCTTAATTAAACCATTCATAAACTATAAAACCACATCAGATTAAAAGAAGCTGACTCTAAATAAAGGTTTTAGAAATATATTTGCTTGTTACATGTTTTGTGTTATTATATCTGTTGTGTTTTTCAGTTAATTTGAAATCAAGCATATGATTACCGCATTTTACGGACCACAAGAGACTATGGCGATCAGACTTATTCAAGTTGCTTCTTCAAAAGTCACTATTTAGACACACACACACACACACACACACACACACATATATACATATATATATATATATATATATTATTTTTTAAATTACAGCTTACTACGATACTGTGCCCTTCGTCTTAACAAATCCAATTTAATCAAATCTTAACTAGTGACTTTCTTTATGCTGGCTAATGAACAGTTAGGCTGTTTATGTATTGAAGATCAAAGGAATCCCTACGGAGTGATATTTAAGCAATAACTTTCCAAATGTTAATCCCTTTTGCATAGCTTATAAACGAATATATGTACACATATAAATAATTAATGTACAGAGACAAAACATCCCTACAAATCCCAGCAACACCAAGTAAGTCCACTTATCTTTAAAATGTCGCTGCCAAATGAAATCAGGCTACCAGACAGCTACAAATTCTTTAATGCATCTGGGATTTCTCCTATGCTTCAAACTAACTGATACACTGGGAATTTCCAATCCAATACACGGACATTAAATATCAGACGCAGATCCTATTATAAATAACGCTTTTCTACGCCTTCAGTCGTATTGGGTATATCAGGCTAGACCTAAATTTTACAGACCAATCGGTACTTTGTGGTGATATAGTCAACATCACGCCAGCCGCCTTTACTACCCAAGATTTTTACCTGGAACCCGCTCAAACCTGGGTCAACCTTGGAGCCAGGTAGTTTTTGAAAAATGCCCGGCTCCATCAGGACCCGAACACAGGACTTAACGATCCGAAAACGAGCGTCTAGCTGCTACACGACAGCGACTCACAGATTCTAGTATAGGAAAACTTCAATGTAGGACGAAGAGGTAGACCCTGCGGTAGTCTGGACACGTTGATGGGGGCTGCACAGGTGTATTGCCGGTACTGGAGATTATGACGATAGTGTGTGATGGAAAAAGGGATCGCTTGCACTTATCGTAAATTTTTTTCCCCTTGGATAATGATAAGGCATTCTTGACAATCATTTCTCAAAGAATGATGAATGTTTAATGTTGCATTAAGAGTCGATATCACAGCAGTCGGGATACCCCATAAGCGCTCCACCCCCATCTTCAGCAGCAAGCGAAGGGTTAAAATTCCGATAGTACCAGTAACTGTCTGATTGTATATCTGTCTAGCCTTTCCCCTGAGTGTCGAGCGTCAGCCAGAGCTCCTTGTAACTCTTCGTAGTGCCATTCTCCCCAGACCGCAATGATCTGTCTGTGACTTGACACTGTTCACTCGCTCCCAAAGGGCCCTCACAACATCCAGCTTGTCATACATCAGTTCACCACCAAGTGGTGCAGAGCCAGCCAGTCTATCTGCCCGCTCATTCCCGAACACACCAGCATTAGTTAGTTAGTCTTTCCTCTTGTGTCGAGTGCGGCACATAGGGCAGAGGTCGTGACTCTCCATGCACGGCGGTCCGTTGCAATCCGTTGTAGGTCTTGGATGTTTGAGTGGCCCATGAGCGAGCCTTCCCTGATGATAGTTCTACGTAGGGTTTCCCTTGGTCTTCCACGAGATCTTTTCCCCTGTGGTGTCCAAATGAGGGCTTGGTAAGGAAGTCTTGATTTATCCATTCTAAGGACGTGGCCGACATAGTTCCAGCGGCGTTTTCGTATAAAATTAGACACATACTCTTGCCTGGATTCTTGCCTTATTTGTGTATTGGTTCGGAAATCTGACCATTTGAAATTTAGTATTCTTCTAAGGCATTTATTTTCAAAACTGTCTAATTTTGTGTCTAGAGTTTTCGTTGATTTCCAACTCTCGCATCCATAGGTTAGTACTGGAATCACACAAGAATTGAAGATCTTGAGTTTTGTGTGTTTGCTAAGTGTCTTTGATTTCCAGATGTTAGACAGTTTATTGAAGGCACTAGATGCCAGTGCTATTCTAAATGATATTTCTGGTGCGGTATCTCCTTTAGATGACATCTTGCTCCCTAGATAAGTGAAACTGTTGACTTTTGCAAGGCTGTTGTTGTTCAGCGTGATATCAACTGAACTGTTGGTAAGGTCTAGAATTTTTGTTTTTTGCGGTGTTAATTTGGAGTCCAATTTGTTCTGAGAAATTCTGGAGTCGATTGATTTTTTCTTGGGCGTCTGTGTGTTCTGAACTCAGGAGTGCTATGTCGTCAGCGAAGTCTAGGTCTTCCAGAATTTTGTCAACCCATGTAATGCCTAAATTTGCGTTATTTATGCACTTGCGCATGACCCAGTCGATTGCTATACCAAAAAGCATCGGCGATAGGACACAGCCTTGCTTCACTCCTGTTTCCACCGGGAACCAGTCAGAATTGCCGGAATCAGTTCTTACACAGCATCGTGTTTCATTATAAAAAGATTTTATGATGTTGATATATTTGATGGGGAAACCATAGATGTTAAGCAATTTCCAGAGTGTTGGACGATGGATACTGTCGAAGGCTTTTTGAAAGTCGACAAAGTTGATCAATAATTTCGACTGGAATTCTGTAGAATCTTCAACAATTATTCTAAGAGTAAAGATGTGGTCTATGCATGACCGCTTGGATCTAAAACCGGCTTGTTCTTCCCTTAATCTTTCATCTATGGATTTTTTCAATCTTTCTAGTAGCATACTACAAAATAGTTTCCCTGGTATCGAAAGCAGGGTGATGCCTCTCCAGTTGTTACAATCGGATAAATCACCTTTTTTAGGTAATTTGAAGATTACACCATCTTTCCATTGTTGTGGTGGGTATTCGTTTTTGCCAGACTTCATCCATCAGATGGAGCAAATGTTGCAGGGTGTTTTCATCCGCTGCTTTGAGCATTTCTCCTGAGATGTTTGTCCTCTCCGGTAGCTTTGTTTATTCTTAATTTTTTAATAGCTGTTTTAATCTCCTCTATTGTGAATGACTCGCTGGAGGCAACTAGTGTTGGTGTAATAATTTCTTCTTCTAAATTGGCAATGATGTCAGGATTTGGCCTATTTAATATTTCCTTGAAATGTTCTGCCCATCGCTTTGTTTGTTGGTCGTCGGATAGCAGTAGTTTACCCTGCTTGTCTTTAATGGGTGTATTTAGTGTAGGTGAGTGATTGCACAGTTGTTTCATAATATGGAATACGGCTTTGTTGTTTCCAATCTTGGCAGCTGTTTCAGCATCGGAGGCGAGGTCGTGTATGAAGTTCTGTTTGTCTTTCCTTGCATTTGATTTCACTTCTTTGTCTAGCGTGCTGTATTTTTCGTATGAAGATGTGTCTTTTTTGGATAAAAGTGTTAATTTTGCTTGTTTCCTTTCTTGGATTTTTGACCAAGTGTTGTCGCTTAGCCACTTCTTCTTCTGCTTTTGTTCTTAACCAACTGTGTTTACTGCAGCGTTCGTCAGTGTGTTCTTGAAAAAGTCCCAATTTGTGTCTATGTTATTTGTAGTATCCGCATTATTAGTTTTGGTTACATAGGTGGTGAGTATCTCTGCATTAAATGCGCTTTGATGATCTTTTGACAAAAGGGCTTGTAAGTTTATTTTCTTATTTCTGGGTGGTTTAAGTAGAGACTTGAGTTTAATTTTTAGTTTGGCAATACAAAGATTATGATCACTGCCAATATCAGCTCCCCTGTAGGCTCTAACGTCTTGCACTGATGTACGGAATTTGGCGCTGATGCAAAAATGATCCATCTGGTTTTTTGTTATGTTATCTGGCGAAATCCAGGTTATTTTATGTATGTCTTTATGCGGAAATAAGGAGCTTGCTGCTGTTAGATTTGCTATTTCACAGAGTTCAATTAGCCTCTCTCCGTTTTGATTCATATCTCCTGGGCTGTGTACTCCCATATATTTTTTAACACCTTTGTTGTCAGACCCTAACTTGGCATTAAAATCACCCATTACAACAAGGAGGTCGTGCTTAGGAGTTTTGTTTATGACACCAACCAGGAGGTCGTAGAAATTATCTTTGTTGCTGTCGGTGTCGTTGTTTGTAGGTGCGTAGCACTGTATAATAGTTAGTTTGAAATGTTTGGTCTGAAAACGCGCTGTTAAAATTCTGTCATTTACTGGTTCCCAGCCCGATTAGCGATTTTTCCGTTGTTTTTGACAAAATGATGGCGACTCCGTTTGAATGGTGGTTGTCTGTTCTTCCCGAATAGATTATATGTTTTTGTTCACAACTTAAAAATATTTTACCTGAACCAGTCCATCTACACTCACTGACACCGAGAATATCCAGGTTGTAATCGTTCACAACATTACACACTTGAGCTGTTTTCCCCGTTTGGTACATGGTTCTAACATTCCAGTAACCAATTTTAAAGATGTCCTTGGAATTTAACAGATTAGAACGAATCATCGTGCAGTTAGAGTCAGAAATCTGATTCTATAACAATTGGTGGTTTTGCGATGACAGCTTGTCGGACCGTCGATCAACCGATATGCGCCGAGCTAGAGAGAAACACGTCCCGCCATCTTGACACAAACCGGAAGTCACACCAGCATAACGTGGAGAAAATATCCTAAGGATGCTAACCCACCCGGGATCATTAATGTGATGCTTGCAACTCTGCACGGAGCATGTCTGTCTCCACCTTTCTCAACATGCTCTATGAGTCAGTTACAATGACGGCATGTGTGTACAGTTGATTCTCAAGCCAGCCGAAGGCAGCAGTGCAGATCCTCTCAAACTAGACTTTGTTTCTTGACAAAGAACTAGCGATATGTGGTTGGTAAAATGCGGTAGTTATTTTAGACATTTAAGTGGCATGTGTGCTTTCATTGTTGGACGATGAAGTCAAGAATGAATTGATCCATTTATGAATGACCTAAAGATTTTTGAAAGCGAAAGAATTTACAAATAAAAGAAAGTACAAAATGTATTTCAGAAACGTTCTCTCGTCTTCTATGTTGCTTTAGCGTACACATTAGCCGGCAAACATATTTTTTACACAGAGATTAAGTAAAGTAAGCAAAGTAAAGTAAAGGAACATTTTCCACGCCTTCGGGCCTTGATTGGGCATATAGGGCTAGACCTATATTTTATAGACGAAATGACATTTAATGGGTGATATGGTCAAAATCACACCGGCTGCATTTACTTCCCGGGACTGCACCTGGCATCCACTTCAAGGTTGGCTCGGCCTGGGAGCCAAGGTAATTTAAAAGAAGAAAAAAAAATGTTTGGTTCTGTCAGGACTCAAACTCACGACCTGGAGCCGCTGGGCGACGACGGGTTCCTGACATCCACAGACACATTTCTATTTCTCATACAAAAAGATTAAAAATTTTGTCCTGAAAAAAACCCCTTATTTAATGGAAATAAACGAAATGCTTTTCAAATTTAAAAAAAAAAAAAGTTTCGTGTGACCTTGTATGCTGTTGAGGTTTAAAATGGCAATGAGACAACAAGAAGCATCTTGCACCTTAAAGATATGTTTATGTGCTGGGAAGTGAACAGACGGGCAGATTGGCTGGCTCTGCACAACTTGGTGGAATAATAATGCATAATGCAGACGTAGTTTTGGCTTTGTTGGATAACTTGTAGAATTCAGAGGAGCAAATGGATGACCACAGTCTTATGAGTGTGATGCCGCCAGGAGTGATGAGGGGATCTGGTCGTGATGCCGCCAGGAGTGATGAGGGGATCTGGTCGTGATGCCGCCAGGAGTGATGCGGGGATCTGGTCGTGATGCCGCCAGGAGTGATGAGGGGATCTGGTCGTGATGCCGCCAGGAGTGATGAGGGGATCTGGTCGTGATGACGCCTGGAGTGATGAGGGCATCTGGTCGTGATGCCGCCAGGAGTGATGAGGGGGATCTGGTCGTGATGCCGCCTGGAGTGATGTGGGGGATCTGGTCGTGATGCCGCCAGGAGTGATGAGGGGATCTGGTCGTGATGCCGCCTGGAGTGATGTGGGGGAACTGGTCGTGATGCCGCCAGGAGTGATGTGGGGGATCTGGTCGTGATGCCGCCTGGAGTGATGTGGGGGATCTGGTCGTGATGTCGCCAGGAGTGATGAGGGGTATCTGGTCGTGATGTCGCCAGGAGTGATGAGGGGGATCTGGTCGTGATGTCGCCAGGAGTGATGTGGGGGATCTGGTCGTGATGCCGCCAGGAGGGATGAGGGGATCTGGTCGTGATGCCGCCTGGAGTGATGAGGGGATCTGGTCGTGATGCCGCCAGGAGTGATGAGAGGGGATCTGGTCGTGATGCCGCCAGGAGTGATGAGGGGATCTGGTCGTGATGGCGCCTGGAGTGATGAGAGGGGATCTGGTCGTGATGCCGCCAGGAGTGATGAGGGGATCTGGTCGTGATGGCGCCTGGAGTGATGAGAGGATCTGGTCGTGATGCCGCCAGGAGTGAGGAGGGGATCTGGTCGTGATGCCGCCAGGAGTGATGTGGGAGATCTGGTCGTGATGCTGCCAGGAGTAATGAGGGGATCTGGTCGTGATGCCGCCAGGAGTGATGAGGGGATCTGGTCGTGATGCCGCCAGGAGTGATGTGGGGGATCTGGTCGTGATGCCGCCAGGAGTGATGTGGGGGATCTGGTCGTGATGCCGCTAGGAGTGATGAGGGGGATCTGGTCGTGATGTCGCCAGGAGTGATGAGGGGATCTGGTCGTGATGCCGCCAGGAGTGATGAGGGGATCTGGTCGTGATGCCGCCAGGAGTGATGTGGGGATCTGGTCGTGATGCCGCCAGGAGGGATGAGGGGATCTGGTCGTGATGCCGCCTGGAGTGATGTGGGGGATCTGGTCGTGATGCCGCCAGGAGTGATGAGGGGATCTGGTCGCGATGCCGCCAGGAGTGATGTGGGGGATCTGGTCGTGATGCCGCCAGGAGTGATGAGGGGATCTGGTCGTGATGCCGCCAGGAGTGATGAGGGGATCTGGTCGTGATGCCGCCAGGAGTGATGAGGGGATCTGGTCGTGATGCCGCCAGGAGTGATGAGGGGATCTGGTCGATACTCAGCGCTCAAGAAGGAAGATTTGACGGACGTGTAATCAGAATGCTGCTGGCACTATTGGTTACGGAACACTAGGAGTTTCTGCTGATGCCGCCAGGAGTGATGGGGGATCTGGTGCTTATGGGAATGCCCGAGTGAAGATATGTCACCTGAAAGAATTACACTAAAAGTTTGGAAAAAACAGTAATGGAGGGGTATGTGCATAGGAAGAGGAAGGACACAGAGAAGATGGATGCAGAATGTGGCGGATGATCTTCAGATGGGTGTATAAGATGCAGGACATCTTGCTTGTGATCGAAAAGCTCTCCTGGAAGGTTGTTATGAGAGCAAGGTTCTGTAAAGGACATGCTACTGACTGACTGACCCTTGAATTAATCCCATTTGATGTTTAACAAATTTCTGAAGCCTTTATATATATATACATTTAATTTTCGCTCTGTATCTTTAGTGTTCTCCAACCAGTAATACAGTGTTAGAATTATATTGTATATGAAAACCGCTGTGGTGTAGCAACTAAATGTTAGCTAGCGGATCTGAAGGGGGTGGCTTTAAATCTGAACGGTTATGTTTCAGATATGGCCTCTATTCCAGGTCGAGCTAGCCTTAAATGGGCATCATGAATGACCCTGGAAAATAAAAGGCGGCTGGCGTGATGTTGACAATATCATCCACCGAGTGCCGTTTGGCCTTTTGCATAGAGGCCTAGCATATTTGCCCAATATACCTGACAGCGTGGAAAAGAGTCGTTATTTTAAATAATTGTATAGGTCACCTGATACAGGTGATGTGGTCAACTCATCTACTACCCTCTTTATTAAACAATCCTTAAGCTATTGAAACCCCCAATCTTAACCCCATTCTGTTTGTGTGGCAACGCCCCAGACGTACAATGAATAATTTCCCCCGTTTCCCTAATGTTAGATATTGTTGACATTTCAAGTAAAAACGTGTCCATATTTTTTAAAGCCATATTGATATTTTTTGTCGACATAAAATGTCGTCTTAATTCGGTGAAAGGGAAATTGACTATGAATTAGAAGACGATTAAAAAGAGAACAGATTAAAACAGTTGTGAAATCACGCACATTTTATAAAAATAGACTAAAATGATTAGGACCGGGGACCTCTACTTTCTACGGTAGTGCCTGACACCAAGTTTTGGCTAAACCAAGTTGGAATCCAAGCTCGTGTAAAAGAGGGGTAACGTTCTTAACGATAAAGATTTTTAAAACCGACTTTCGTATCCAGATAAGCCCCATCACAAAATGTGTGCAACAGAAGCTCTGGCAGGGAAAGGCCACCAGCATGATGTGTAGCACATCTCCTATCGAATGATGATTGACCTATGAACATGTGAATCTAACAGCAAATGCTCAAGCATCAAATGGCGTGAAAAAAGTCCCGGATCTTAAAAGTTAGTTGCTTTTTTTTTTTTTTAATAGAGAAGGCTGCAAACTAACAACATCAGGATTTGGCCACCTGCTGATTTACTGGTCAGTGTTACAGTCAATAGTTTACCATTGGCTGTGGAGGATCAACGCTCATCAATTGTCCAATACAACAAGGAGAGGAGGCCTGCGACCAAATTACCTGTAGCTGAAACGAACCTGCTGCGTCGGAAGTGTGAAATTTTATTAGTAGTTCCTAAGATACAGATCTCGACTGTTATTTTACCTAATTCAGTTCTAAATCGCATCACGTATTCATCTGCTGGCTCCTTGTTATCGTACAGCAAAGTTTTAAAGAAAAGGTGATAACCCTTTTCCACGCCTTAATAGGGGCATTTGAGAATTAGGGTCCATTGCGGAAAAGCGCGTGAAAAAAAAAAGGGGGGGGGGGGGTTAAGGTAATGTAAACTGAATGTATGAAATTCACTGACAATATAATTTATTATTTCTTCACATAATTTACAAGTAAAATATAATGGGTACATAGGGCTAGACCTATATTTGATTATACCAAACGGCACTTGGTGGGTGATGTGGTCGGCATCACCGACCGCCTTTACTTCCAAGAACTGTAACTGGTGCCCACTCAAGACTGGGTCGATCTGCGAACCAAAGTCATTTTTGAAATAAATCCAAGCTCCCGTCAGGAACCGAACCTACGACCACAGCGACTCCCTATCCTACAGCAAGCCATTGCCAATTGAAGAAAGTTGCCCTCATCGGAGGCAGCCGAAAATATTTCATACTAAGCAGCTCCGACTCAAGTACTTTGATTCTCCTGACCGTCTTAACTGCAAATACAAGTGAAATAAAAAATATGATTGAATATTTCACAAACAAACGCAAAACATAAAGATTCATGCAAATGCCACATTGTTTCACATGTGATTTTGAAAGAACTTTGTTGGCAGTGAACAATCACGCCAGAATTTGTTAAGATCGGCACAGCAAAAAACGAGACGCACACCCCAATGAGGATTACCCAACATAACTAAAAACTAACTAACTAACTAACTAACGAACTAACTAACTACTTGTTTCATTTGTGAATGATAAAGACACACACTCGAAATGTTTTACGCTATAAATCTAAATGTGAATATTGTGTGCAGGAAACGGAGGGCTGGAATAACGTGCGTTATAAACAGAGAATTGAGAAATGTCTGGTTTCGGGACAAAATAAACTGTCGTGAACATTCATAAGCGTTTGTTCGCTATGTATGGAAGTATTCAACCCATTTGGCTTCTCTTAGTACCATTTCTCGTAGGGTTCCCCAAGAAACTCTGTTTCTTCAGTACATTTGTTTTCCATTTCAGTGTCTCTTTAGTGATTTCTCGATTTTCCCTCATTGATATGCTTAATATATTTTGCTATATTCAATCTCTCATAGGTGTTGATTCAAGCGATTGTCCAAACTGCAAATTTAACAACTGTCTAACCACTTCCTGTCATTAGATCAAAGTAAAAGAATACACAGAAATCCATAGAAGAAAAGCATATCCGTTCAAGTTGAGAAAACTTCAAGTGAACATAAACAAACATCACACTGAAAATCACGGGGGGGGGGGGGGAGGGGTTGTTTGTTTTAGTATCCAGAAGCCATGAGTTGTTAACCCTTAGGCTCGGTATTATGGATATCGCAACCTTTCGGCCTTGATTCCATTGAAAATACCGTAAATCTGGGAGAAGATGTGGCTTTCCTGCCTACCCCCGGGATTGAACCCGGACTACAAGGAGTTCGTCACCCGGTCTCCGCGCAAAGGGGTGAGGGGTTGAGACGGCATCATTGAACGTAGTTTCATAAATATGTCAGTGACGTCACTACAGTTTCATGTTCGTGCTGTAAGCAACGCTTACCGCTACAAGCCACTCTAAACAGAGAACTAAATAATAACCTGGTACAATTAAATCAATCCTCTTGCAATTAATCACATGTTAAACGCCTTTCTGTAGAAACTGTGCGTGACTGAATGGATGGTTTCTTTAATGCCAGCGCGTACACAAAAGCCAGACTAAGTATGTTTAAGAAGATATTCCCTAAATAATTTGTTAATAAAAAAAAAAAAAAAAGGAAAGACTAATTTATCAATATATACAATACAAAAAGCACTTTGCTGGCATTGAACTTATAGATAAAAAATAAATGACTGACAAGTGTCGTGCCGAATGTAAGCATGACCTTAAAATTTTTCCAGCGAGGAGAGGTTGATTCTATTGGTATAACGGTTGCGTGCAGACTAGTTCGTGTTTCCAGCTATGTGAATAATCGTTAGGAATTGGCCCAGCGTCTAGAAGTAGAACAATTGAAGCCAAAGTTCTCAGGGTTTCCCGATCAATATATCATCCCATATAATAAACAGTTTATTTCACATGTGTTTATTAGCAGGGAGGGAGAAAGGGAGAGGACAAGAGAGTGGTTGGCGATTGATTGGCTCCTTTCCGTCTTTCCAGACGATAGTTTTACACTGTGCTATGAGGAGGCATGGGACTCACGGCATATGGTGATGGTGAGTGTGACTAGCAAAACCCGCCCACGTTGAGACAAGTCTTCCACAATTACAGCATCGGATTTCATGACTATTGTTGTCAACATTTGTGTTTAATGTCTTTTTTTCGCAGACACTCAGCACTCATCCTTTCTGCAATCATTTCTTCAATTATTGCTATTCCCTTCGCGATGTGTTCTCTGTATACAAGCCTGTCCAAGGCATTTTGTTCCTAAGAGTCCATCTCAATACCTGCATCATTCATGTCCCGCTTGCACACATCTTTATATCGTAGTAGAGGTCGGTCTGGACATTTCTACCCATCTTTAATTTACCATAGACGATATCCTGAGGGGCTTCGCTCTCATCCGTTCTTCAAGATGGATGAGAGAGACAAGCAGAGTGAGACAAAGAGAGGAAAACAAACACCCACACAGAGGACGTGATATGGTGGGACAGAAAGGCATAAATAAACTCTCTGAGAGAGTGAACGTAAAAGAGACACACACACACACACACACACAGAGAGAGAGAGAGAGAGAGAGAGAGAGAGAGAGAGAGAGAAAGAGAGAGTTGCCACCGAGGCATGGAGGAACATCGTAATATAAATGATTCAGACATAATCTGCAGCTTCTTCTTTTAGACTTACTGGCTTTATTAAAGTTTGTCACTTTATCAGATATCTGTTAGAAGGACAAATGTGCATATTGAACTTGTTATCACTAGTACGCCTAAACCATATCAGTGATATGCGGTTTCAGTGAAGCCTCCACTGGAAGACAAAGCCAGTATCGTAGGAGGCAAAAGGCCGTGAGACAAGGGTGGTGTATAATTCCACACCACATCGACTTTAAGGATAAATTCTCTTCATTGATTTTTCAACTGAATTCAACTAGAATATTAATAAGCATGCGATGCAGAAACATCATTACAACGGAGGGAACAACTGTAACTGCCAGATCAGATATTGTAGACGCTTATAGACCTAATAGTATAGTAAAAAAAAGTTCTAGAAATGCATTTACTTTGTGCGGATTCCAACCCACGACCTTCATCTTGTAGGCAAGCTTCTAGCTACTGTGCCACATTTGTTATTCTATATCATCCAAGTGAGGGCTCTGGTTTTAATTTTAGTCTGATATTGGGATCTATTATTTTCGCCTCGAGAAGCCTCTTGAAGAAGATAACCATTAGAAGCCATCAGAAAACTCGCTCTAAAATAACATAAACATCACAGCTATGTTGTGAAAAGATACGACGCAAAAACATCTTTAAAGTTAAAAAAGAAAATAGGACGATGAGGAGAATACTGACGAAAGCAGACCTGAATTCAGAAGTAAGCTAACTATAAATGAGACACCACAAAAAAAAGCACTAAGTTAACATGAGCTGGTGTGGAAACCAAAAAGCCCACATTCAGTAAAAACAGTAAACAATTAACACACGGGACGAGCATTGTGGAGATGTGAAAACCAGGAAAGACAGACAGAACACATACACTAACAGGAAGAGACAGAGAGAGGGTTGGAGAGAGACAGAGAAAAAATGGAGAGAGGGGCGGAATTTAAGAAAGGGGTTCAATGAGAAAGATTGAGAGATAAATGCGTGGAAAAAGTGCTGACAATAAAACATCACAGAACAACGATAGAACTGAGAGAGAGAGAGAGAGAGAGAGAGAGAGAGAGAGAGAGAGAGAGAGATGGCAGAGACATGAGATAGATAAAGACACAGCAGAAGCAGTAGAAGAAGGGAGAGGCAGAGCGAAAGAGAGCTGTAGTGAGAAATGCGTAGAATAAATATTAAAAATAACAACAGACACACACACAATATCACCATAGCCCCGAACCAGCTCCTTCCCAGTACTGGCCTCAAGCGGTGACTAATGTCACCAAGTCTCGGGAGATGACCGGTCTAATTTGTTTCCTGACACTCTGTGTCACCAGCACCGCAGTAGCCATTCTTTCTGCTGTCATCTGTCTCAATGGTACTGTTGTTTTTTCTCTGAACCATTTCATCTCCTGTCATATTATTTGTCCCATAATTTCATGTTGAATTTATCAATACGTATTGTAAAATAGTATTTGTGGTGGTTAGTAGTATTTGTAGAAGAATTTGCGTCATCATCATCAGCAGCAGCAGTAGAAGCAGCAGTAGTAGAATATAATAAAAAGTTCAAGCAGTAGAATGATAGCACTGGAGTAGCAGTTGCGTAAAATCAGTAATAATAACAGTAGTAGTTTTCGTTGCAGCCTGTGCAGTTGTAGTAGTGGTAATAGTAGTAGTATTAGTAGTAGTAGTAGTAGTAGTAGTAGTAGTAGTAGTAGTGGTAATAGTAGTATTAGTAGTAGTAGTAGTAGTAGTAGTAGTAGTAGTAGTAGTAGTAGTAGTGGTAATAGTAGTATTAGTAGTAGTAGTAGTAGTAGTAGAAGTAGTAGTAGTAGTAGTAGTAGTAGTGGTAATAGTAGTATTAGTAGTAGTAGTAGTAGTAGTAGTAGTAGTAGTAGAAGTAGTAGTAGTAGTAGTAGTAGTAATAGTAGTAGTGGTAATAGTAGTATTAGTAGTAGTAGTAGTAGTAGTAGTAGTAGTAGTAGTAGTAGAAGTAGTAGTAGTAGTGATAGTAGTAGTAGTAGTAGCAACATCAGTAAAAGTAGTAGTAGAAGAAGTAATAGTAGTTCGTGTTGTTGTTGTCGCTGGTGTTGTTGTTATTGTTGCTGTTCTCAAAGCAGTAGTAATGATAATAGCAGTAGCAGTCGTTGTCGAAGAAGTCTTAGAAATCGTCGTCGCATTAACAGTAGTAACAGCAGCAGCAGTAGTAGCAGCAACAGTAGCAGCAACAGTAACAGCAGCAGTAGTAGTAGTAGCAACAACAGCAGCAGTAGTAGTAATAGTAGTAGCAGCAGCGAAAGGAGCAGCAGCAGTAGCAGCAGCAGCAGTAGTAGTAGAAGTAGTAGCACTGAGGGTAAAATTTAGTCACGTGCAAATATCTGAGGGAGCCAAAAAATAACCTGTAGTTAAAAACATTGTGTTCACTTTTGCTTCTGTGTTTTCTCATGAAACCCACCCGCTTTAGATTAGCGACCTGGCACCAACACAGAACTTTAACCTTCTCTCAGTCCAGCGGCAAAAGGAGCAGCAAAAGCAGTAAGGGGCAGGCGGGCAGAGAGTAGGGACTGGACTATACTAGTAAACTGAGAAATACTAAATTTAGTAACACGAAACACCTGCAAATTTCTGAGGGATTTTAAAAAATAACCTATCTCTTGCAATAAGATTTAAAAACATTGAATGTTCACTTTGCTTCTGTGTTTTCTCATGAAACCCGCTTTAGATTAGCGACCTGGCACCAACACAGAACGATACAATTATGAACGACTTGAACCTTCTCTCAGTCCTTGCGGCAATATCCTGCGATTTTACAAAAACAATAAATGGGGGAGGCGGGAATGAGAGCTTGGGCTGGACTATTCTAGTAAAGTTTTAGAAAATATTAAATTTATTAACTATAAACATCTGGTTTGTTTTCCTAACCAAACAATTTTATTGTCTAGACTTTGCAACTTATTTAATGATTCTTGCAAGTTTGTAACATGATTTCAACAACCGGAGCCTTGTTGGCATACAAATGGTTTAATTTGGGGAGAAAACAGAAGCTGACTCCCATTCAGACTGTTAAAACAGTAAAACAGGAATTGAGTTAAATTGAACTGACTTTTACCCACTGCAAATTGTTTAGGCGTGGGGAGATCGGGGTTGGTGGGGGGGGGGGGGGAGGAAATGGGGGGGGGGCTCTGAAGTTCTAAAAACTATTGTGGTACTCATAGTAGGAATGGGGAACAAGAAATATCAAGTGCCGGTAAATATTACGCACAGCTCCCCAAAGAGAGTTAGCCCGGCGTATTTACACACTAGGTCCCTTTTGATTGTTAATTGTTCAGGCTCGTCACCTTTGCTGAAGTTCACAGGGGTGTTCCGTGATACCGTTGATATCGCGTGTTCTATATTTTAGCACGTCAGCGTTTTCTTCTAGCTTTCTAAATAATCTAGGACTGCCGATCAATACAAACTGTTACTTTAATAAGTGCTGTAATATCTACGTCACAGAGTTCCTCCATTGTTTCTTTATGCGGAATATGTACGCTTATCGTAAACGGCAAGCTTTCTGTAATTTTTCAACGGCACAATAGGAGCGGGTCTTTAGATTTGATCACTCGGATTCATCGTTCAGTTTGAGGGGCCTTATTTTAAGGGAAAACATGAATGAGCAAAGCCTACCGAAAGTATGTGCAAGAGGGGTAATTAAGAGCTTCTTTCGGAGGGGAGTACACTCTGAGAGATATAACCGCAGTCTGCATAAAAGGGTCCGAACTGTAATACAGATGTACCAGCAAACACTCAGGTTATTCAATCAGTCTAGAAATGGATGAACAGAGCAGAACTTTCCGCCGGAGTTTTACAGTGGTGAGCGAGACGAAGAAGAATATTCTCGGATAATGATTACGCTGTGTTCCGCGCGCGCGCGTGTGTGTATAGACACACACACACACACACAAACACACCGGATATATATATATTTATCAACATACATGACCTTGGCTCTCAGGTATACCCAGCCTTAAATATATATATATATAGGTAGAGTCCTATATATATAGATAGCTATCCAGTGTGAATGACCGGCACAACCCATCGACCTTCGCAATAAAAATCATGAAAAAAGCCACAAAGAGCCTCTAGTCACGTGTCAATTGTGCAAGGACCCTTACTGAATACCGATACCTGCAAAAAAGACGAACCCCAACGTACGCTCACACGCCTGAACTTACGTGTCACGCTTCAGCAATGACCTCACGTGCTCGTGAGACTCATCTATTTAGCCTCTGTCGACGCCGCATTGCCTGTTTGGGCGATAACCTCGGCGGTAGGCGGTAGTCTGCCGTAAGACCGCAAGTTTGTCAAGCTGAAAGTGCGCAACTGATCTCTTGAATTAACTGTTACAAGTTCTCCCTTACTTCTCCGTATTTTTTATTTTTTTTTTATTTTGGTGGAAACGTTTGGTTGCGTGTATTAGAATAAAACTATGTACACATACTGCGATATTCGCTCTTTTTTTTTTTTTTTAAATCCTGTGCCACTAGTGATATCAATTGCTTTCTACTTGACCCATTATCCGTATTGGAGATGATCCTTTCTGGGGGTTGGAGGTGGCTCGGGATTGGTAGGGGGGTGAGAAATGACTCACTGCCCCTTTAGTAAGTAACAGAAAATGTATTGATCGGTACTCATAGTAGGAAGTAGAAAGGTAGAAGAACACACTAGACAATATAAAAATCGAAAGCTAAAATTACAGTGCACTAAGAACATGGTCAAAACGTGGGTGCCTAGTTAATCGTGCCCTTAGTGCACATGTTTCCATAGCGAGGCGCAGACGCGGTTTGGAGGGAACAGGTTCGATTTCCGGCACGGTAACTATAGCTGTCGATTTTTATGTTGTCTCGTGTGTTCTTCTATCTCTCTACTTCTTCCTATGAGTGCCGATCAATACACTTTCTGTTATTTTAATAATGTATACTATTTAACGTCCTCAAGAGTTCTCCCTCTGTTTATTTATGCCCCTTAAGTAGCTTATCGTAAACGGCAAGCTTTCTGTAATTTTCAACGGCAGAATAGGATGATGATAGGTCTTTAGATTTGATTCACGGATTCCACCGTTCAGTTTCCGGGGCCTTATTTTAGGGAAAACAAGAGTCCAGCAGCTGCCTACCCGAAAGCATGTCGTAAGAGTCGTATATTAGGAGCTTCTTTCGAAGTCGGAGTACATTTGCCTGAGAGGCGATAACCAACAGTCTGCATATAAATGGGTCCAAACTGTAATACAGATGTGCCGGCAACACTCAGGTTATTCAACAGTCTAGAAATGGATGAACAAGCAGAACTTTCCGCCGGAGTTTACAGCTGGTGAGCGAGAAGAAGAAGAATATTCTCGGATAATGATTATGTGTGTGTTCCCGCGAGCGCGGGTGTGTACACACACACATACACACACACACACACACACACATATATATATATATAGCAATCCTCCGAATAACGGGCACAAAATATGGCGGCCGCAAAAAAAAACCCTAACAGAGCCTTAGTCACGTGTCAATTGTACACTTCCAGCGACCTAATTTGCAGTTTTCCACTGACTACCGCCACCGCCGAGACTATCCCCCACGCCGCTCACGCGGCTAGGACTCACGAGCAGCAGCTTCCGCATCTCCTGCAGCTTTGCTCGTGAGTCCTAGCCATCTAGTTTAGCCTCAATCCACGCCGCATGAGCGGTGTGGGCGATACACTCAATGGTGGCGGTAGTTACCGGAAAACCGCAAATTAGGTCGCCGAAAGTGCGCAATGGACACTTTGACTGAGGCCCTGTTTTTTGGCCGCCATATTTGTGCCCGTTATATTATATTATATATATATATATATATTTCTATATATATATATATATATATATGTTATATATATATATATATATATATATATATATATATATATATATATATATATTTATAAGGTATTTAAAAATTAAATAACACACATGGTCATCGAGAATGATCGCTTGGACTCTGTTCGGCCAGCCACTTAGTTCTCCTACACACATGTTGTAAGGAGTAGGGGAAGCTATAAGCTTTCAATATGTTCCTGAAGTAACTTTTAATGGGGTTCCGATTGAAGACGCCTGAGCTCCGAGCGTCAAGTGCTCACCTCACTGCTATTTACACTTATTAATTCGGACACCATGGTTCTGGTGCCATGGTTCATGCCCTATTGGCTTACAAAGCCAATGGAGGTGGAGGCGGTAACTGCAGCTCTTCGGTGGCTAGAGAACAAGATGCATACACATGTGGTAATTGTAACAGACTCTGAAAGCATGCTGAAAAGGTGAAGACGGGGATGATTAGAGCAGTGGCGAGCTTTACTAGAAAGGTCGCTGGTAGTGAGCATACTTTGGATCTTTTCTCCAGGCTATGCCGGCGTGGTGGGTAATGAACAGGCAGACAGATTGGCTGGATCTACATCACTGAGTGGTTAATTGATACATGACAAGGCAGAATTGGCTGCCCTTTGGGAACAGCAACGGAGTGGTTAATTGATACATAGACAAGGCAGAACTTTTGGTTCTGAGGCCCTTTACAGATGTGGCACTTTGGAACAAGCAACGGAATCAGTAGAGAAACCTTGTCTGGCAGGAGAGAATGAGGCACTTGGGTGTAACCAAAGGGTCTGGCCGGCTGACTACACTCGGAGAAAAAACAAGACGGACATTTAACCAGATTGTAACCGGTACCATCAGTATTGGAACTCGGCGCTAGCTGCTGAAGATGCGGACGGAGCGTGTATGGAAATGCCCCGAGTGCTGTGATGTCAAGTCTGAACTCAACTCAACTCAACTGGCTTACAAAGTGTCCTTTGCCTGTTTTAATGACAGTAAATTCAAAAGAAAAACTATGAAATTAAAGTAAAGTACGGAACAAAACCGTGCAACAAAATTTATAAAGAAACAGAAGATCAAATGGTTTGGTCACTTCGTAAAAATGCAGCCAAAACAACTATCGACACAGACGGTACACATGAAATGATCTTATGGGAATGCCAGAAGGCACTGATGCTTCTGCATCGACACGGAATGACAATAGATGTTACTACCCATTAAGAAATGAATCGCAAACTGTTCTTCCTACAGCGTTATTTGCTGAAGTGGAAATTGATGAAGATGATGATGATGAAGATGATGATGAAGATGATAAGTAAGATGCCAGGTAGAAGCTGACTTCACAAAGTAAAACGTATTTATACCAAGTCATTTGACTATGTACATTGACTTACAAGACACAGACTGAGTTCAACACGACGGGTTAAATGGCTAGGAAAACTTGTTTTTCAAGAAATCTCCATTGTAACATCTTTCTAAACGAGAAAATGTAGAGTCCTTAGCAAATATACTGAATCGTGTGATTGCTTATGTTCACATTAGGATTGGACTTTTGTCATATATAGTGCTGATTTCTCTAGAACTATCCCGTGAATTTGTTCAGTGTAAAACGTGAAAATAGTGTACTGATGATTTTAAGACAAACACTAAGTCTTCATATTCGGATTATCTGCGTTTATGACTGATATATCAAAGAGTTAAGTGTATGAATGATAAGGATTCGACATTGGTTACTGTTGATTTCATATCTATAACCTCCTGATTTTACATTTAGAATGTTCTCTGATTTAAATATTAAAACCCACAACATTTCAACAGTAAAAACTTTATCGTTTAACATGTCCACCTTGTGCTGAAACATTAAGAACCTTCTATGTTTAAACTGTTAGAACCTTCAATGTTTTAACATTTTGAACATCTGATTTAACACTCAGAACCAACGCTGTTTTAACAGTTGGAACCCTATCTGTAATAACATTTGAGACCTACCCTATTTTAATATGTACAGCTCCCTTTATTTCAACCATTAGGATCTTCGCTATTTTGACATTCATTGTGACCTCTGTTTAAAAATTTGGAAATTTCTGAATTTTCAAACACACGAACTTTTCTGTTTTCTCTTTCGAACTTTCTATTTTTCATAAACATTTATCAATTCCTAAGTTTTAACATTTAGCATCTTCTCCCTTTCAACAACCAGGACTTCCTCTCTTTTAACATTTAGGACCTTCTATTTTTTTTTTAGGGTTACATAAATATACAGATCAAAAAAATTTTCCGTTTTAAGAAAATTGTGCATCACCTGTGCAATTGTGAATTATAGAATCATAAGGACAAAGGAAACCTAAGGCCACATGCACAAATTCGTGATTGGTCCGTATTGGAGTTTTCGAGATATTTGTTAGGAGTATGACGGCGGGAGTTTTGAAACGCACTATAATGCCGATCAGTCTAAAACATGATGATAGCATCATTTGTTCAATTTGTTTCAGCCGTGAAAAGTCGTTTTTTGTCTTCATTTTTACAGCTACTATTTTTGTGTGCTAAAAAATTGTTGCAGATCACCTAGATAAAACATGATTCTAATTTACGTTATCTGTGAGTATTTTGAAGTCGGGGAGTGAGGGTGGGATGGAAAGGGGGGGGGGGGCGGTGGGGGGTGGTATTATGACAAAATGGTAAAGCCATTCGCTTGTCGTTGTAAAAGTCGCCGAGTTAGTGAACACTTGTACGTATATACCTCGGATGCAGTTCGTGCTTTGTGTTACGGTTTCATCAGACGGCTAGCAGCTCTGTAGAGAAAATCAGGACCGTAGTGAACAAACCGAACAAACCATACACTGACAGCCAAATTCAGCTGGGGTTAAGCAGAGGGTCTTGAAGGTATTCAATACTGAGACTAAAATATAGGCGAACTTGTAATCAGTTTGCATTTGATACTATTTGCATATCGACTCCTCGATGGCTACTACAGAAGGAAACGAAGTACGTGTGGAGGCTATCCTCCAAATAATGGTCCTAATTTATCAAGGCCGACAAATACCATAACATGGGTTCAGTCACATGTAAATTACGGACCTCTTTCCAGCGACTATACCGCCACAGCTAGGCGCGCCGCGAAGGGGACTTAACTAAATGGTTGGGACTCACGAGCAAATCAAATAAAGGAAGCTGCAGGAGATGCGGTAGCTGCTGCTCGTGAGTCCCAACCATCTAGTTTAGCTCCACTCCTCGCCGCGGGGGAAACTCGTTGGTGAAACTCTCTTCGGTGACTTTAACTCGGCGGAAACTTTACCGCGGTATGCTGTGTAGTCCCCGGAAAGAGGTCCGCAATTTAAGTGTGACTGAGGCTCTGTTAGGGTATATTTTCGGCCTCGATAATTTGGGACCGTCTTTCAGAGGATAGCCTGTGTGGGGATGTCCCAAGTGCAGGGATACCAGTTCCCTATTCATTCATTCAATCCGATTAATGGTGTGGTAAACATGAAGCTTACAGACACCACCGTAACCTCGAAATGTCCTAACAAAATTTTTTTAACATTCCGCTTCTGAGCTCCTATTTCGGCGTACGTGGCTTAGGTTTTACCAGTCCGACTCGCAATTCCAACGTACTGCGATCGAAAACCACTGCTAGCTACTTGGTCGACCCTGCCTTAAAAGGGTGCCAGGATGAATGTCCTGTGAAGTAAAGACTGACCCCTTTACCCAGCTAGTGCCGATTGGTCTGTAAAAATATTGGTGATCTTCCCATATGCCCAATGCGCCTAAAGGACTGAAAAGGGATCTTTACTTTTTCTTAGCTCTACTTAGCTCTTTTTTTTTTAACCTATCTATATGCAAGACTTCTGCGTGTGTGATGTTGGTGGACAGTTAGGATTTCCCTGATGAAACTCGACTTTCGTAAGGGATATTATGGCAAGAGAAGCAATGCAGTTTAGGCTATCATCTGAAAAAGACTACACCTAGCTGACAGGTTCAGGCAAAATCTTTGGGATGGATAGTACAAGCGCTTCACATCTGTGGCCATGAAGTTTCAGTTCTCTTAATCACCGAGATGTCTTCGCCGTTGTCGTGACAATGTCTAGCCACTCCAATGGCAGTTCGTCGGTCTCTTGATAACCGGCTTATCTATCAAATTGGCTCTAACTCGCTGACAGGTTCAGGCAACATCTTTAGGATGGATAGTACAAGCGCTTCACATCTGTGGCCAGGAAGTTTCAGTTCTCTTAATCACCCAGATGTCTTCGCCGTTGCCGTGACAATGTCTAGCCACTCCAATGGCAGTTCGTCGGTCTCTTGATAACCGGCTTATCTATCAAATTGGCTCTAACTCGCCTAATGACCCTAACTTTCAACAAGATTTTGTCTAATATACTTTACAGATACAACAGAGCTGTTCCCAAAACTAGCGGGACGGCTTCTATGGTTCCTGTGGAACGACAGTTGTTAATGAAATCTCATCTATTATAGGGCGGGACCACAAGGAAGTTAATGAATTGTTGAGAAATTTAACAGCAAGCAGATTTGAAGTCTAGACCTTCTGACCAGCAGACGAGCATATATCTTCATCGTCATCATGTGCCGTGCCAGTAAACACAGCAGGTTATCATGTTTTGTCATCTCACACGATTACCAAATCAGTTTTTAGTCCCCCTAAAACGTCTGGCTAGGTCATGTATGTATTTATCACTTTGTCTTCCTCCGGTTCTTTTTCTATAAGTCTTGCTCGTAGTTAACAAGTTTTCCAGCCCGTCCCTTTTCATCACAAGTCCAGCAAACACTCACCGCGATCGTTTAAAGTGTTTTAAAAAGTTTATGACTTTCATATAATCAATAGTGTATTTCAAAACTTGTAACCTCACATTTTCACAACTATCTGGACAACTCCAGTATGGAATAACACGAATTTGTCTATGTAGCCTTAGACTTCTCATGACCTTCTTGATTAAATAATTTACAATTGCATAGGTAAGGTTGTTTTTAAAACAAACAATTTCTTTGATCTTTGACTGACTGGAATACACATGGGCGTCTGATTCCACTACCCATAGAAAACGGGGAATTAACAGAAGTCCAAGAACGTGTGAAAACATTCCAAACCTTAACGTGGATTGAACCCGGAACCACTAGCACTCGAGGCGGACACCATGCCTCTAGACCACGAAGTCTCCTAATTTCTTGTAGGAACATGATTATTAACAGATTACCTGCTAAATTTGCAACGACTTACACCGCACTTTATCAAAGAACAACAAATGAAGTGGTGTGGACACCTAGCAAGAATGTCCTGGTACTATCTGTCACAGCGAGCCACACTAAAATGTTACAACGGGTATAGAGCGAGTGGAAGACCTCGGAAAATATGGAGTGATGGCATTAAGAACAGCCTTACAGAAATGAACGTAAGCCTTAATAGTGCTCTTGACAGAGGTCATCAACGAACATTACATCCCCCCCCCCCCGACACTTCAATGAGGTACAAGGTGGAAGAGAAGAAGAAGAAGAAGAAAGAAGAAGAAGAAGAAGAAGAAGAAGAAGAAGAAGAAGAAGAAGAAGAAGAAGAACACCGCACGTTTACTGAGTTTAGATTTGTAAAGTTTGCGGAGACTTCTAAAATAGATTGTAGCCACTATGCTATGGCAGTCCCCGTCCCTTTAAGTGTAAATCCACCAAATTTTCCAGACCGCAGCATTACGAGATGGGATGACCTGTTTCCAGTCACGCCATCGTTCCATCCCTGTCCATTCTGAAAATTAAATGCTGCATATTTTATGAGGCTGTGTGTTGAATCAGGAGCGGCTAAAAGAACCTAAATTATCAGGTTTTATCTTTTGCGTCGTACAAGCCAAATTGTGCGTGATGAATATTTTTAAACGCCTTTCGTCTTGACTTCCCAAAAGTTTTGTTTTTTCGGTACGCATTTCTAGGTCGGTTGAGTTAGAAGCACATGCTTGTTTGGAAAATCTATGTATGAAATGTGTGCGCGAATGAACCTGTTTGAACATGCGCGTTAGCAAATTTTCACATGCGTGTATTTGAGTTCATGCACGGATGCAGGAGTGTGTAGTCGACAGCTTGTGTGAGCGTGTCCATGTGTCCATGTAGGCAGGCATGCATTTGGGCATGCATAACCCGTACGCGTGTGTGTGGTTGCATACATCAGTCTCTTTCAACCCATTCAGGCACGGATGCTAGGCTCTTCTGGACCAAACGTCGACCATTAACTTTTGCTAAGAAACCCCAAGCACTTCTTTTGCCTCTTGACACTGAACCGTCTGTGTAAATGATCAAATCTATTGAGCGAGCATTATCTTGATTTAATTGCTGAATTTCCACCTCCGTGGCACCTGCTGGCCAGTCTCTGCATTCCCGGCTCAGTGGGATTATGACTCTATACACAAGTCTGACTTTTCAGGTGTCACTTTGACCTACTCTACTTCTCTCCTCGCCCTATTTTCTGAAGTATGCAAATCTGTCTAATTGTGTCTTCTGCCTGAGGCATCCATGACTTCCCTCTTATCAGCCGCTGAGTTACTGTATGCCTTCAAACTAGATTTAGTCACTGTAATAATGCCCCGCTTAGAAAATATTTTAGGCGGGAAAGGGGTAGGTTTAATTGATGGCTCTCATCTCAGTGTTTTTTTTTTTTTTTTGTCGGCATACCTGTAATCTAACCAGCGTCATCGAAGTCCCAGTACACGGTTAAAAAGGTAAATGCGGATGTCTCGTGATGATGTTCAATAGCTCTTTTAACCATAGAATTGTAAGCACGCTTTAACACCCGCTCGCCTCTGGCATGTGGGACCTGACTGAGCTGAACTTTAATAAAATATTGGGTTATCCAAACGTTAGTCTCCCCAAACAAAGCAGGTCACGTTCCATACCTGTGAGCTACCCACTATCATCGTAGTAGCAGAACACGTTTACACATTATAAAGCCCGCTAGGTGTGTCTTAGACCTGACACCTTTTCCAGACGTCTTCCGTATTTGTTTCGTTCGGTAATATAAAGCCTAAAGTCCCGTATTTTTTTTATTCCCCAAGCTTTTTTTTTCTTTCTGGTTTCAGTTTTATCTTGGCTGTTTTTAAAACTCTCTTGCCTTGTTGGATAAGTTTCCAATCAGTTGGTAATGCATCAAGTTGAAAAAATCTTTGGTTGAAACATCGCGTTGTATTTGTGCGCCACTTCCCAACTTTTTCATTCATATTTTATGTTTTATTTACTACTTCGCTGATAACGATTTTAAATGAAAGGCCTCAGTTTATTTGAGTGATTGTTTTTACATTCCCTCGACTGAGCAGTCTAGACAGTTGACGATGTATAGTGTTTCAAAAACAAAAAGAAAAAAAAGAAAGAAAGAAAGAAAGAAAGAAAGAAAGAAAGAAAGAAAGAAAGAAAGAAAGAAAGAAAGAAAGAAAGAAAGAAAGAAAGAAAGAAAGAAAGAAAGAAAGAAAGAAAAGAAAAGAAGAAGAAAGACAGAGAAGACAGAAAGAAAGAAAGAAAGAAAGAAAGAAAGAAAGAAAGAAAGAAAGAAAGAAAGAAAGAAAGAATGAATGAATGAATGAATGAATGAATGAATGAATGAATGAATGAAAGAAAGAAAGAAAGAAAGAAAGAAAGAAAGAAAGAAAGAAAGAAAGAAAGAAAGAAAGAAAGAAAGACAGAATCAAGAAAGAAAGAAAGAAAAAGAAAGAAAAGAAAGAAAGAAAGAAAGAAAGAAAGAAAGAAAGAAATAAAAAAGAGAAGAAAGAAAGAAAGAAAGAAAGAAAGAAAGAAAGAAAGAAAAAAGAAAGAACGAAAAGAAAGACAAGAAAGAAAGAAAGAAAGAAAGAAAGAAAGAAAGAAAGAAGAAAGAAAGAAAGAAAGAAAGAAAGAAAGAAAGAAAGAAAGAAAGAAAGAAAGAAAGAAAGAAAGAAAGAAAGAAAGAAAGAAAGAAAGAAAGAAAGAAAGAAAGAAAGAAAGAAACCATACATTTCCACGGGTGCAGGAAAGAAAGAAAGAAAGAAGAAGAAAGAAAGACAGAAAGCAGAACAGACAGACAGACAGACCTGTTTAAAAAAATAAAATAATGAATCAATAAAACGGATAGTTATCTGATGAGGCGTTTTTATTAGTTTTATGGGAAAGCCTGTACACCTAAACACACCTAAACGACCAAGATACAAAGGTACTGTCAACTTAGTGGTTACGCCTAGGGAATTCTTGTGTGCAATGTTTTACTCTTTAAATTGCGAATGTGTTTAATGTCGAACGTATGCCACAATTATGTTCCATTCAGTAGTTTGTGTGTGTAAGTGTGTGTGTGCGTGTGTGTGTTTCTTTTTTAAACCAAGAAAGCAATTGGGAAATCTCTAAAGATTCCCTTACACGCCTTGGGCGCATCGGGCATATGCGAAGAGCCTACCATATTTGTATACACTAACTGGCACAAGGCGGGTCAAGTGGTCAGCATTACGCCGGCCGGCTTTACTTCCCCAGGACATATGGTCCCCAGGACCGTTTTAGGCTAGGTCGACCTGCGACGCCCCATACCATGATAAAAATCAACGCAGCCAGCAGTAGGTTTCGATCGCGGTAAGTTGGAATAGGGAATTTTTTTTTTTTTTTTTAAATATCCAGAAAACATGAGTTGTTAAGTTAACCCTTTGGCTCGGTGCTATGGATATCGCAACCCTTCGGTCTTGATTCCATGATACGCACCATAAATCTAGGAGAAAATGTGGCTTTTCTGCCTACCCCTAGGAGTGAACCCGGACCACATGGAGTTCGTCACCCGGTCACCGCACAGTCGGGTTTAGCTAGCTACGCTAGAGAGCCGGGCGATGAGGGAATTACGCTTCGTACTAGCAACGGCTGAGACGCGAACGCAGCTATGCAAAGTCTGCTTTGCTTTTATTGTTTCACAGTACAGTTAGAAGGTCGTGGGTTCGCTCGCTGGTGGAGCCTGACTTTTTTCAAAAATTACCTTGGCCCCCATGTCCACCCAGCCTTGAGTGGGTACCGGGTGCAGTCCCAGGAAATAAAGGCAGGCGGTGTGATGCTGACCACCACATCAACCATCTTTTGCCGATTGGTCCATACAAATATAGGTCTAGCCCTATATGCCCTATACGCCCAAAGGCGTGGACAAGTGTCCTTTTTACTTTACTTACAGTTACAACTTCTTTGATAAAGACACATCAAAACGTCCGGTTTTGTTTGTAGGCTTCTTCTCTGTCTCGCCCTTTCTGTCACAGTTTGTGTTGTATGTTTCTTCCGAGGGTTAGCTTATGTAGGGGTTATGGATTGTCGACCATGACAGATGTCAACTGTTTTTGTTTTAAAGCAGACGTGTTTTTGATACAATACATAAATAAGGAAATACATCCATTTTCTGTTACTTCATAAATATATAAAATTCAACAACAAGAAGGGTTCCCCCTCTGTTTATTTATTTGAATGACGTACACACACGTGAACCTACAAATAAAGAACCTTTCTTAAATGTTTGTGTATACTAGACAAAGCATTAAGGTCTACTGTGTTTGTAAATTGCTGCTGTGCTTGTTATTGGACTAATGCTTTGTTATTATAAATTTATGTAACCCATGGTGACGTAACTACGGTGACACTTCAATGGTTTGAAATTAATTCTGTCCGTATTCCAGAGTTGTGCATTTCAAGCTGTACGATAGATATGGTCAATAAGACACCTTGTTTAGAAGTGTCTAGTTGAGCATGTTCTTAGTGCGCTTTTTTACATAGCGAGGCGCATACGCCGTCTGGAGGTGACAGTTTTGATTCCCTGCACGGTAACTACATCTTTGGATTGTTATGTTTTTTAGTGTGTTCTTCTATCTTTCTACTTCTTTCTATGAGTGCCGATCAATACATTTTCTGTTACTTTACTGATACAATACAGTAACAGACAAAAACATCAGGGATATTTCAGAATGCCCCAAGTAGGGTTCGAACCCACGCCTCAGTGGGTGAAAGCACTGAACCAAAATCTGACACATTCGTCGAACCCTGCAGAGTGGAATAAGGGAATAGCCACGTCTAAAGAGAACTTTAATATGGTAAGTTAGTGTGAATTGATGTGAATGAATCGGGACATCATCATCATCAGCTTTATCATCATTGTTATCATCATTATCATCGTTATTACAATTACCCTCGTCACCCTTATTATCATTACCATCATTCTATCTATCTATCTATTGTCTTCTTCACTTTTACCGGTTTGCAGCCCAGTGTCGTGGTTTAAAATATTTGTTTTGTGCCTCTCGCGTGATTTGAGTGACAGTTTTCTGGATCTTCTGGCCGTATTCAGCTACTCCATCTATCCATTTTTACCTGAGTCTTCCTCTGGCCTTTCTTCCCGATGTTCTACTGTAAAAGGCCTTATAGACAATCTGATCCGGTTGCATTCGTACTAAATGTCCAAACCACTTCATTCTCTGTCTTTCAATATGTTTCTTGCATGATCTTGTTCCAACTTTGTCTCTAATGCTGACGTTTGTGACTCTGTCTCTTCGTGTACTGTTGGTGACTCTTCTGAGACATCGCATTTCACACGTAGTTATTTTTTGCATATGTGATTTGTTCATTGTCCACATTTGGCACTGATAACATAACGTAGGGATGAAAATGCTGTTGATCATCCGTTGTTTGGCTGGTAACGAGATCTTTGGATGACGAAGAAGTGGGGCCAGTTGGTAGTTGACTGCATTGGCTTTTTGAACTCTAGCCTGTATCTCTTTATCGAGTCTTCCATCTTCTGTAAATATGCATCCTAAGTACTTGAATTTTTTCTAATTGTATGTCATTGATCTTTTTGTTTACATTACTGTGTTTCTTTCCTATGGTCATTGCTTCAGTTTTTGAGGGGTTTATTTTCATGTCAAATTTTGTACACTTAGTGAGCAATGAATCAACATATTGTTGTAGTTTTTGTTCTTCTTCCTGTAACAAACATTGATCATCTGTAAAGAGTAGTTCATTTATAATATCTGTGTTTTGGTTTGACTCTTGTGCAATTTTATCCATATATGTGATGAAGAGTAGGGGTGATAGGACACATCCTTGTCGTACTCCCGATGTAATGGGGAACCAGTCTGTCATACCTTCCGTTGTTCTTACAGCGCTCTGGCTATTTTGATAGTGAGCCATTATGTTTCCAAAAAATTGACCCGGTACACCATATTCTTCAAGAATGTTCCATAGTTTATTTCTGTTAACCCAGTCAAAAGCCTTCTCTTGATCAATGAATATAAGATTCTGGTGTTTATTATATTCGATTGTCTGTTCACAAATCTGCCGAAGAGTAAATATTGCATCAGTGCAGCTCTTTCCTTTTCTAAATTCAAACTGATTGTTACTTAATTGAGGTTCTAATATCACCCTCGCTCTTTCTTTCTAATATTTTTGCAAACATCTTTCCTACATGGCTCTGTAAAGAGATACCTCTGTATGTTTTACAATCTCGTTTATCACCTTTCTTCTTCCACATGGGAACTATAATTGCTCTCTGCCAGTCAACAGGAACTTTCATTTCCTCCCAGGCCATATTGAATATTCTTGTCAGCCATTTTACTGCTGTTGCCTTACATGCAAGTATAATGTCTGTTGTAATACCATCTGTTCCGGCCGCTTTGTTTCTTTTGCTTTGCTCTAGGATCTTTTCAACTTCAAATTCTAATATATCAGGTTCTTGTTCTTGTCCAAATTTTATTTTATTAGACACTGGTTCTTGTGGTCCACTATTCAATAATTCAGAAAATAATATTTTACTCATTTTAAATATTATTATTACCATCATTAACCACATCATAATGTCCATCCCAACAAGCGGCAATTACGGTGACCTTATCGGTAGTTTGCTTAATGGCTTACATTCGTTGATAAAGGCGCTGGAGAAGCTGACACAAAGAAAGTATTGCAGTTGTTGTGTAAAAAAAAGGGGAGCGGGCTGAGATCTCTTACAAAAGTATTGGGAGGAGACCCTCTGTGCGTCTAAGCCCTGTTTAAGTGACTGATAATACTAACGTGCTAAAAGGCAATATTTAGAACAGCTGTCTTAGAGGAATACTCAATCTTTACTGGACAGTTTTCAGATCCAGTTTGCAATTAGGCTAGACACCAAGCCAGA
>CAJHNH020000934.1:100000-120000 GCA_905116865.2 Candidula unifasciata | reverse complement strand
CAGACAGACAGACAGACAGACAGACAGACAGACAGACAGACAGACAGACAGCAGACAGACAGACAGACAGACAGACAGACAGACAGACAGACAGACAGATAGATAGACAGACAGACAGACTAGACAGATAGATAGATAGATAGATAGATAGATAGATAGATAGATAGATAGATAGATAGATAGATAGATAGATAGATAGATAGATAGATAGATAGATAGATAGAGATAGATAGATAGATAGATAGATAGATAGATAGATAGATAGATAGATGATAATAATAGATAGATGATAGATAGATAGATAGATAGATAGATAGATAGATAGATAGATAGATAGATAGATAGATAGATAGATAGATAGATAGATAGATAGATAGATAGATAGATAGATAGATAGATAGATAGATAGATAGATAGATAGATAGATAGATAGATAGATAGATAGATAGATAGATAGATAGATAGATAGATAGATAGATAGATAGATAGATAGATAGATAGATAGATGGATAGATAGATAATTTCATCGAGTCGTTTCATGTTTGGTAAAATAAAGCGCTAGGTGAAATCCCCAGATGAAAGGTGGTTAATGCCTTGGTTTAAAACTGCAACACAGTTTATAAAAAAAAAAAATATTCCCGTGAATGACCAGTCTAATGCAAACGACCTCAAAAATGAGAATTGCAAGATGTTCAGCATACTCAACGCTGCTGTATAGTGCAGCAAATTACAAACGAACAAGCAGCTGAAAAATCGAACGGAGTCTCTGGGAATGTGGATATATGGAAGAATAGGCCCTATTTCATTAGAAGAAAAAATACAGTTTCTTGAGTAAAGAGAGATAACACCCACACACACACACACAAAAAGTGGTGAATGTTGACTTGTGAATCGACATCTTAGCACTCTTGAGACTCCCATAAGCATTCTGTCCCCATTTTCAATAGCAAACGAAGAGTTCCAGTTCCGATGGCACCAGTAATTGTCTGAATGTATATCCCTCTCGTATTTTCTTTAGTGCCGAGCATCGGCAAATCCTATAGTAACTCCTGGCAGCGCCTTTCTTCTCAGATCGTAATGGTGTATTTGCGCTTCCGCACTGTTCACTCGCTCCTAGAGGGCCCTCACAACATCTAGGTGGTCATACACTAGTTCATTACCAAGTGGTGCAAGATCGGCTAGTCTCTCTGTCCTGCTCATTTCCTAACACACCGGCATGACCTGGAGAGACTATCTACAGGATACTAACTACAAGAGACTTTTGAAGTAATGCTTGCCACTCCTCATGGAGCATACCTGTCTCCACTTTCTCGACAGTTACAATCACGGCAAATGTGTACAGCTCATGACCCAAAGTGATAAGAATGCTACACAAGTCTGAAACTTGCTCGGACACTTTGACCTACTCATCACCTCGCACACATTTATCAAGCCTGCACACATTTATGATCGTATTTGCAGCTTGCGCCAGCCAAGACCTTCCACTTTTATATCATATTATATTTATTTATAAAAAGGAAATAAGGGGTTAGGGGGGGGGGGGGGCGCGGAGGGAGATAGTTACTTAAAGAAATAAAATTAATATGTATACTGATTTATTTATGTGTATATGTATGTTACATAAATATACACATATACAAAATAATATTATCGATGGACCAATAATGAAAAGACATTCACATTTTAGATATAGACTCTGATGCTAAAAAAGTCCTCACAACTGATGTGTCCATGAGGATCCTGAATGAGACATATCAAGACGAGATGGCCAACACAAGCTCCGAGGAATTCAGATCTATTTCGGAGGCCATTTGCCAAAAGGTACCAGGTTCTGTGTACATCAGTGGATGGCGCATTGTTTTCATAACGTTAATTTATACGTATATTGTACCTACTGACTTTCCCCTTTTCTATTCCTGGACTGCCGTTGTGAGGAAAACTAGAATAGATTCACTTCCTTCTCTACAAGCATGTCGTAGGAGTCGACTAATTGCGGGAATTCTTCACAGTCAGAGTGTATCTGCCTGGGAGTCAATGAACCAAGAGTCTGCATACAAATTAGCCATATCTGAAATATGGATGTGCAGGTAATACTCTGGAGCAATGTCTAAAGACCTGAGGTGGACGAACAACCACAACATCCCACCGGAGATTACAGCCAGTGAACGAGAAGAAGAAGAAGATGTTACTTATTTTATCTGTCAGTCTTGTTGTCTGTCTGATTATCTGTCTGATTTTGCCTTCATGTATAGTGACAAAGCTCTGGCGCCTACACGATTGCATGAACTCGGACTGAAGCCCGGTGAAGCAGGTTGGCGCCCACTTCAAGTCTTAGTCGAGGTTTCAGCTTCACTGCAATCAAGTTTCCCCATACGTGCTACGTTCTTGTGTCAGTGAAACTCAGATGAAATGTTCCTTACTGTCTCATTTGAAAAACTGGTGAACAAACACTAAGTTACAGAACAATCCAGAAATATGCGCAGGCAAATAGCAGTTGCTAGAGGCACCAAAGCAAACAGACGCCACGAGAAATGCTGTTTGTCGTTGACAAAAATAGTCAGACGCAATAAGTTAACTATACACACGTAAATTTTTTACATAATGTATTTGCACCAGTTCACACGTAAACCCGCTACCGACTATACTGAATACCACGACCCACCTGCTGCACAAATGAAAGGCATTAGGCATTAAAAACACAGCTCACAGAGCTGCGCCAACCACTAAACTCAGTAGCACAGGCATCGAAACCCTAGACTACCGTCCGTATGTGGAAACTGCATTAGCAAAGCGCTTTCTGAGGCAAAATTAACTTCGAAGCTCAACATTCTGCCATGCCTAATCCGCCATCTTACCGTAAGTCTTCGAGGTTAATACTGAAAACACTGTCCCCTAACTTCTCATGGGAACAGTCAGTAGAGGTTTCCGAATCGGAGGACACAGTTAGCATAAAGTTGGCCAAACAATATCGTATTGGATTACATTGGTAGACATATATATATACTGATGTGTGTCAAAAATGACTTTAATTTTCCCAGTTATTGGTTTGCTTCAGAAAAATATTTAAACATGTATTCAATACATCAAACGTCACGGCGGCTTGGAAAAGACGGTGATGGATGGTGCCGTTTTTGGAAGGAGAGGCAGGGGTCGACCACCGTGAAGATGGAAACAAAATATTAAAAATGCATTCTCACTGAAATCACATGGGGCCGGAGAGCTGGCTAGGGAAAGGAATACTTTAAGACGTGCCGTGAAGAGAGCGAAGTTCTGAGCGGACTTGCTGATTGCTGAGTACTCAGTACACTGAACTTAATCTACGTTCTATTCATACTTCTTTCTGATTTTAACACTAAACCTAGAAATTTACATTTACTTGTTTGTTTTATCTCTGTCGAATTCACTTTTATTTATATGGTTTTGGTATACCTGTCACCATTGTCTTTGTCTTTTCTAAGCGTACTTTCATTTTTTTTTTGTAAACGCCTGGCTCTTGGTATTAACTCGGTTAAGATGGTTCTAGAGACTCTCTTCTGTTTCTTGGTCATCTATAATCTATAAATACAAATGTTTATATATAAATATCATCATCGCCTCTGCTCTCAGCTTCTTTGTATATGATCCTAATGAATGTTGTGAAAAGTATTGGAAATATTACACAACAGTCTCGGACTCTTGAAGTTACTTCAAAAGTTTTGAATGTAGTTAATTTTATTCTTACACTACTATTGTTTAATGTATGCACTTAGAAACTTTGAAAAGCCAGGGTGCTTTGATTTGCAATTTTTATATTTATAAATTTTCTGAAGCTCTTTAAGGTATGATATGAAAGTAAATACATATAAACTGAGGCAATGAAATTAGGCAGGAAACATAATATCATGAACGTTCATGTTGATGGTAATACAATCAAACAAGTAAGAGAATTCAAATATCTAGAAAACATATTCACGTAATATGACTGACGAGAGAGAGAGAGAGAGAGAGAGAGAGAGAGAGAGAGAGAGAGAGAGAGAGAGAGAGAGAGAGAGAAAGAGAGAAGCCAGAGTGTAGAAGGCAAATGCTGTCACCTACAAGTTAGCCCCACTGCTCAAATACCCATGGGTTTCCCTTCCAGTAAAACAACAAAATAATATCATCTTCATCATTACTTTTTGCATCAATGGAACACATGGACAATGGAACTCGAACAGAAAATAACAATATGCGTAATGGGCTGTCTCGGTACATTCACAAACAACTCAAGAAAAGATACGAATTTATAAACAACCATGTCTGGATTATATTGACAGACAAAGAATGAAATGGTTCGACCAGCTAGTGAGAATGCAGTCGGACCACACTATATGAATCACTTTTTACAGCAGAACATAAGAGGGGCAGGCGAGGGGAAGACCAAGAAAGAGATGGATAAATGGCGTTGCTGAAACCTGCAAAAAAGATGAACAAATCGATTGCCAAGTCCTCCGCGAAGCGCAAGACGCATACAGAAAACCAGGTCACTGGGCTACAACCTGGTTTCAGTGAGACCACAAAAGAAAAAGAAAGATAACATGTTTTTCAGTTTAACTATTAAAAACCATAGCTTTTAAAGGGGACGCGATATTTGCACACACAAACACACACACACAGACAAAGACACATACAGAGAGAGAGAATGGAGAGAGAGAGAGAGAGAGAGAGAGAGAGAGAGAGAGAGAGAGAGAGAGAGAGAGAGAGAGAGAGAGAGAGAGAGTAATTAAGTTCCTTCGTGATTCTTAAATTTATACATTTTTAAATGATATAAAAGATGAAGCAATCTATCCCCAAAGCCACCTGGTATCAGTGAGACGACAAAGTAGCTTTTTCAGGAAGACAAACAGCTTGTCAAGAAGGGTCTGTAAGTGTTTCACTAGTTTAGAACCATTGGTTTAGAATTAAAAAAAAAATGTAATTATTCTTTTGCGCTACAGATGGACTCAACCTTCGCAGCAGACAAACTCAGCAAGTCGTACAGAGGTTGTAAAGTGAACGAAATAAGGTAATTGTGGGTATCTCGTTCTATATCTATGGTCACCATAAAAATGGAAATATGCTTTAACACCAGCACGCCACTGGATCGTGGGACTGACTTAACTGAGCTAGATTTTAATCAAATATTGACCTTGTCTGCCAGGCCTACCCAGGCTTGAGTGGGTATCAGGTATAGTCATGGGAAGTAAAGGTGACCTGCGTGATGTTGACCACATAACCCACTGAGTGCTGACTGGCCACGAAAGCACTTTTCTAGTCCTCTATGCCTAATACACATGAGGGCGTTGACAAGGGACTGTACTTTTGCTTTACTTTATCACATGTAACGGATAAATTATAATCGATATTAGACTGGGTTATACTATCAAAAAGTTATCGTGTTATTCCAAAAGATATTACTCACGTGAATGCTGTCATCAATAAGGACGTAGTGTACGTTAGAAATCTTACTTCTGACAGAAATTGAGGATCGTCCACAGTAATCCCATACGAACACTAGCAAAATTCACCCAAGCGACAGGGCTTGTAAATAATAACTTTTCGAATAATAAACATAACTACTTGTAGCAACTCGTGCACTTGTAGAAGTGAAAAGTCAAATGTGTTCTTCTTTTCTGAAGACGCTGTTCTGGATAATAAAGATTACCACTTGTAGCAACTCGTGCCATTGCAGAAGTCAAAGGTCACTTGAATTCTTCTGTTCTCTACACGATATTCTGGGTCAGCGCAATATTTTGAAGAAGCAACGGGTGTCAACCTTGGTGTGTGCTACGTAGATACCGGTATTCACCACTTCAGATATTACTTCTATCCATCGCTTGCATCCGTTACCTCCAGCTTTGTTTCAGCTGTGTTATAACGACACTACGATCTCTGAGATGTGCTCTCTTGAATATTTTAAAACGATTTGATATGTTTCCACATGGGGTGACTAGGCAATGACTTGTAGTCATTCGTGCATATCTGTATGCATTCAGTACCACAATTTGTGCACAGGGTTTCCTTTTGCTGAAGATTGTTCAGTTTTTGGCAAACTATGTTCCATACTATGTATGCAACGTCGCCTTATAATAGTTACTATAACTGTACAGGTATTATTTAGCTTCATAATTTCAGCTCAGTGTGTTGTTGCAACTGTCCCAGATTTTGTTTGGCTCCACGAGTTCACCTCAGTGTATTGTTGCAACAGTTTCCCGAAATTTTTTTGCTCCACGAGTTCAGCTCAGTGGGCTGTTGAAACTTTTCTAGATTTTGCTTGGCTCTACGATTTGAGCTCAGTGTACTGTTGCAATTGTTCCATACATCGTTTGGCTCCACAAGTTCAGCTCAGTATATTGTTGCAACTGTCCCAGATATTGTTTGACTTCACGAGTTCAGCTCAGTGGGCTGTTGAAACTATTCTAGATTTTGCTTGGCTCTACGAGTTGAGTTCAGTGTATCGCTGCAACTGTTCCAGATATTGTTTGGCTCCACGAGTTCAGTTCAATGTTAGCTGGGGTGTTTGGGACAATTCAAAAGCATTAGGGTTTTATTATCTATAATCTGCCACATAAAAAAAAATGTGAAGGATGCTTTTTCACGTCTACATGTGCATTAGTATATAGGCTAGGCACCAATATTTTACTGCCAAATCTGCAGATGGTGAGTGATGTTGTCAGCATTAAATCGGCCGACCTCACCAACCCACCCCCCCCCCCCTCTCCCTTTTTTCCCTCTTCCCCTGATACCCGAAAATAAAACCGGGTCTGATATTTTTTTTTGCTCCTAAAGACGCCTTTGAATTTTTTCAGCACATGTCTTATTTTTTAATGTAGACACTTACTTCATGTGTTTACAAGAATACATATTTTTTTTTTACTTCTAAATATGTTGATCAGGAAACACATATTTTGGTTTATATTCTGTAGAAAAGGAAAAAAAATGTTTAAAAAGAAATTGTAACAAAATTAGAACATACAATAACGTTATGAGTTGTTTCATCCTCAGGAAGCGTTGCTGATGTTCCGGACTGCCGATGTTTGTGGACAAAGTAAGTTTGTATTTTTCCGATCTCTTCTAATTTTCATATACGTAAAGTAAACTGACATCTTTCTACTTCTGTCTATTAGTGGCAATCAATACTGTGTCCGTTTTGATTTTTATACATACATACATACATAATATTGCTACCGCTGCTGCTGCTGCTACTACTACTAGTGCTGCTGCTGCTGTGTTGACTACTTAATGCGAACTCTCGCACTACTTCAACTAACTAGGACTGTCCTAGATTAATTTCCGCGGTCCCATCCTGCAGCAGATGCTTAAAAAATGATACATAACCAGTTTTAATTACATTCCTTCTAAGTACAAAGTGAGTGGCTATTGAGAGAGCCTGATTTTTTTTTTCAGTGTGTCCTAGCCAAGTATATATTTGTTTACTAATCACCCTACACGTTTGCTTGTGCCTAGTGAGAACAGAACCACGTATCTTGAGACTCAAAGAGTTAAAACTAGCAACACCTTGCTAAAATAACTTTGGAACTGTTTTGTGTATCCATGTAAAAGTTATACAATAATGTGCGCGTTCTATATCTTGTGTCGGCTCTGTGGCTAAGTTGATGCGAACGCTTCGTAATGCCGGAAAGCCGGGTTCGATCCCAGCTGCGGGCCATGCGCCTTGCGTTGGTTTCGACAGTGGTATCAGGAAAGCCGACTGTACACAAAGCAATGGCAAACTACTGGACGTAAATTGCCTAGAGAAACCACACAACAGCCAGGGGACGGTTAGGTTGGTTCTGCAACGTCCTGTAAAGGATACGCAACAACGTCTATATCTTGTACAAATCCAAACTAACAATTAATTATACTTATTAATTTCTAGAGATATCTTTGGCAGCCACACAAGGAAAGCTTATATAAACAGGATCGAACAAACAACAATTGCATTTTGTAAAATGGGGAAACCTATTTTGCAGTGCATCTCAGTCATTAATTAAAGGATAGGAAAAAAATGACCAACGAGTTACGTGGAAGCAAGCTTAGAATAGCTTTAAATTTGTGTCAGCAAATATCCGAGAGTGAGAGAGAGAGAGAGAAAGAAAGAGAGAGAGTAAGAGAGAGAGAGAGAGAGAGAGAGAGCGAGGGCAGGGGACGACGGGGTGGGGGGATGTGTCAAAGGTCACACAGATGTAAATTCATAGAAACATGTTTCAAAGGTCTGTCATGTGGTTAAATACTCGTCTTGCCTTTCCTCTTGGTCTCGCATTGTGCCCAGAGCCGCCAGACTACCCCGCCTCATCATTCCCTTTATGTACAGATTTTCAACAACTTCTAGAAACAACCACCTCCTTTTACTACAAGAGAAAGATCAGCTCTGCCTTGTGCGTTTGTAGTACATCTCGCAGTGACGCCAGCTAAGCCAGCCTGTTTAGGAATGAGCGAGCAGAAAGGTTTTCTGAAACATCACACGGTAGATAGGTTAGCTGAAACATCACACTAAAGAGAACGGAATCGAAGAAAAACTGCCTACCCAATGTGACTGCAATGGCAAATCATGATTATTCTTATTCCTGTTGTTATAAATACCTTTATGTAAAGTGAAGACAAAAGTGACACAGATGCATGTACTACCAATGTGATGTTGTAGCTTCTGGCCTATACAAATTCTAGGTGGCACCATTGTGTCATCAGTCCTGTTCTATTCTTCGTCCCGTGTTTTGTTTGTTTGTTTGTAAATAATTAAATTTGTTTAGTGCCTATTTTCTTCTACTTCTTTTACCGCCTTCTCCATTAGAAGGACATTTTGCATGTTTCGTTGCGGTTTACAGCTAGACTGCTATATATGTATCTTTCTGTCTAAGGTATCACATTTCATCAAACTCTAAAAAAGTCGTCTTTTATGTCACGCTTGTATGGGAGCAGTAAGCCCTTTCGTTTCCCATGCGAAGTCACTGAACTTACATGGGGGATGTCTCTTTTGGTTATACTGAAGAATCTAGAACAGAAACGTTAGGGACACATCATGCAAATTATGTGAAGTAGTCGCCTAGATCATCATCATCATCGATCAACAGATCTTTTACTAAACGTTCTTCTCGTCTCGACAGGCCTGAAAGTTTTTTTATCTCTGGCCAAATCACCTTCTGTCACATTTTCCGGATACTGTATACTCTCTTATCGTTCTTTCTATGCCACAACGTTTAACATGACCAAAATATGTCAGTTTTCTTGATAGGATTTAGGGGCGTTAATAATTTCCTTCACCAAACAGGAGAAATCTATAGGTCACGGGACAGTAATTTTTCAGGGGGTGGTAGATGGGCTGAATACAGTGATGGGACTTAGGCTGCATGCAGTCGTGGGACCAAGGCTGCACTCTTTCGTAGGACGTAGGTGGGTTGGGGTTAGGGCCAGTTCTAGATGTTCTGGGGGTCGTTAAAAGCGTCAGAAAGCAGAGAAACCCAGTCTTGCCACCCTCTAAAATGTTGGACTGTCATGTGATGTTATCCGGGGTAGGAATAACAATAAAGCACCATGTTTTGTTTATGAACCAATTCTACTCGATGCCAGATCACGTAGGATGACGGATTTTGTCCTCATTTTGGTGAAAAGTATTCTAAGAATTTTTCTGAATCATTTTAGTTAACATTTTTGATTTTTCTCGACTTCAGTAATTGAGTAAAAGCCCATAACTCACATCCATACGTTGCCACAGGAAAGATGCATTCCCTCACAATATTTACCTAACTCGCTTGTATTTGTTGTGCCATACGTATCTGGCACTCCGAATCGTCTACCTTTTGCATATTTTTTTTTAAAAGCTTCGGGACCCTCCTAGTCAACTACAGCCTCCTCTTTAACGGCTCACACAACAACGACAAGTTACGCTGGTCTGTCTTTGACGCCATCGACCGAGGTACTACCAAGCAGTTTACGGGTTCTCTCGTGTGGGTGTTAATGAAACACTTCCTTGTGGATATCAGGACCAACTGGACGGCCCTGCACGGTTTGTTCATTTTTTTTTTTTTTTGTATCGTATTTTTCAACATGACTTTCTGTCTCAGTCCTCTTTTCCGTCGTCTTCACTTATCGGGTCTAAAGCTAAATTCGTCTAGGATGAAAGTCAACTCTAAAACGCTCTACGTCGTCTGCTCGAGGTTTGAGGTTTGAACAACGGATCAACATCATGGTACATGGATAGTAACCCATAAGTGCTCCGTTCTTCTTCTTACTCAAGTCTGAATCCGAAAAAGCCCAGCACAGTACACAGGCTCTGTAGCACCGGCGAGGATCATGAAGTACTTTGGGTAGTTTTTAACTCCAAATTTTGCCCGGGCAGCGCCGTTATGCTACTCTTTTCGATTTCCAACTGGCAAAGGAATTTTTACGTGCGCAGCAATGCACACGGGCGTCCGATCTTACTACCCAGAGACCAGGGGGAATTACTGGAAGTCTATGTCAACTTGATCAAATAGTTCCTATCTCAAAAACTTAGTATCTCGAGGACTAATTTTTCATTACTTCTTACGGGAAAAAAAATAAATTATGTCTAAAAAAAATAAAAAAAAACTTTGCAAAAAGGAGGGAAAAGAAGTTGATTAGTTGCGTATCCTTTACAGGACGTTGCAAACCAACCCCAACAGCGCTTGGCTGTTGTATGGTTTTCTAGACAAATTTACGTCTAGTAGTTTGCCATTGCTTTCTGGACAGTCGGCTTTCTTGATACCACTGTCAAAACCAACGCAAAGCGCATGGCCCGCAGCTATAACAAAACCGGCATTCCGGCATTACGAAGCGTTCGCATCGACTTAGCCACGGAGCCGACGACAACGAAGTACTCCCCTAAATAAGGAAAATACAAAGAAATACTCCAGAACGAAAAGGATCATTCTTCGACAAGTATATACACTCTGCAAAGCATTGAAACTTTTTATTAATCTAGTTTTTATTTTGTTTTAGTGATACCTGTGTTTGTAGTGTAATAATCGTCTGCCATTAGTTGTCACAAGGTTTTAAAAACCTTTGTAATGATATTTGCTTTCCTAAAGACCCTTCTGAAATCATTAATGAAATGTCATTGAAGACATTCTTGGCTCTGGAAACAACAGCTTTATTTGAGTGCTACATACATGTTCACTAATTCTTCGAATGAACTCCTCCAGTGATGCAAGCTTTTTGGTCACTTGTAATGACAGCTATTCGTTACTTCCGTTCTAAACTCTAAACAAGAAGCCATAATTCTGACATTGTTGATGCCTTTGTAAAACAGGCAGTTGCGTTTGGTCGGTGTTGAATTTGTACTTTAGTTATAAAGGATTGACCTTTTTGCTTCATTTATGTATATGTTACTATAGTATTAAGCTGACGAGTTAGAGCAAAATATGGCAGACAATAAATTTTACAATCTATTGTTAGTATTGTCTTTCTTCAAATTTGCAACTGGGAAACACTTCTTTGAGCTCCCCTTTTTTGTTGCTGTTTTCGTTCTGTGAAGACGCCTGCTCATCCTCCGCACACGTTACTTTTTGTGTGTATGTTCGGTTCTTAACTCTTGTAGCTTTTCATGTCACCAAACACGCGCGAATACGCAGTGCAGCAGGGCTCGTATCTCAAATCTAGGTTCCTATGTAAAAGTCAAAATATGATGTAAAAAAAGTTCGTATCTCGATAAGCTGGTATTTGGAGAGGTTCATAAGTCGAGGTACTACTGTAGTTTATAGACCCGATGCGTCACTGGCTTTAAAAGGCCACAAGTAAGAAGAAACTCCACAGGGGAGCATGTACATCAGGGGTCTACCAATCGTCAGTAAAAGTAATCTCTCGTCGACAAATGTTTCGGCCCAAGAGCTCCTAGACATTTTCAGAGAGTGGGCCGACCTGAGTTCATGAGGCTCACGGTGGATTTTTCTCCTGCCAATAAGGGCCAATTATTTACTAAACTAAATTTATTAAGTAAGTTACATAGTTAATAAGAACATCTTGCTTTAAACAAAGTGTACTTTCCTGCTGCTTTACACAAAAGTTATTATATTAATAAATTAGCAATATCAGTACCAAACAGGTGCTACTTTAACTTCTTAGGATCTAAGAGATTGGCAATTAAAGTTAGAATTTGTGTCTAAGTGCTTGAAATAATTAATAAAAGGGATAGATTAATTCAGATAAGAATTGTGGTAAAGGTGTCAGAAGTAAAAGATAGTCAAAAAGAGAAGAGGAGTAGCGAAAACTATCTTCAATAAGATGCGACAATTATTTACAGCTAGAGAGATAAACAACACATTAAAAATGCGAATCATCAAATAGTATATATACTCAATCTTGCTGAATAGTGCAGAAAAGTTGACAATGAACCGGCAAATAGAAAATCGAATTGAGTCTCTTGAAATATTATGGGTCAAACAAACTAGGTCGCATTTTATGGACACTTTTAAAAAAAAAGGTCAATTACAAAGGTTCTGGAAAAACTGCGAATGCAAAGACAACTATTAAGATAAATTAAAATGAGACAATTGCATTTTTTTTTTTTTTGCCACATAAAGGGCGTAGGACGCTTTTATAAACCATACTGGAGGGACATTTTGAAGACAAGAGAGCAAGAGTTAGACTACGTTGCAACTGGGATGACAACATCAAGAGATAGCGAACATCAGTCTGAGAAAGTTTTACAACCAAGACAAGAGACACAAGGTGTTGAAAATCTGTTGCAGTCAAACTTCATTGGCGAGACGGCAACTGACTGATTAATTGATTGCATAAGCCATTAATGTAGCAGCTGGCTAGGTGGCAAGGAGTTAATAAAAAAACAAAACTGTCAGTTGCCTGGTACCTAATGGGTTAAATACAAGGAGACTGGTTAACATAAACTCCAATAAACTTAAAAATATTTAATGTTAAAGAAATGTTAGTCCTAACAGGGACTAATAACAATAATACATGACTGCTAGGAACAAAAGTGTGTACATGTTAACTGAATGTTCTTTTTTATGAACGAGTTCTTGTTTGCTATTACAGACGGCGTGGAGGCAACACTAACAGTTCCTGTATACAACCTGAATTACACGAGTGACCTCAAGAACACGTCCTCGGCTGCATTTGAAGCTGTAGCACTTCCTTTCTGCAAAGATGTATGTATGACATCACCATCTGTTTATGCGATTAGTGATTAGAAAGAATTATCATCACAACACTCAAGAAGAAGAAGAAAAGAAGAAAAAGAAGAAGAAGAAGAAGAAAGAAGAAGAAGAAGAAGAAGAAGAAGAAGAAGAAGAAGAAGAAGAAGAAGAAGGAGAAGAAAAAGAAGAAGAAAAAGAAGGAGAAGAAAAGAAGAAGAAGAAAAAGAAGGAGAAGAAAAAGAAGGAAAAGAAAAAGAAGAAGAAGAAGAAGACGACGACGACGAAGAAGAGAAGAAGAAAAAGAAGAAAGAAGAAGAAGAAGAAGAAGAGAAGAAAAAGGAGAAAAAAAGAAGAAAAAAAAAAAGAAGGACGAAGAAAAGAGAAGAAAGAAAGAAAAAAGAAGAAGAAGAAGAAGAAAGAAGAAGAAGAAGAAGAAGAATAAGAAGAAGAAGAAGAAGAAGAAGAAGAAGTAAGACGACGAAGAAAAGAAAGAAAGAAAGAAGAAGAAAAGCCGAAGAAGAAGAAGAAAGAAGAAGAAGAAGAAGAAGAAGAAGAAGAGAAGAAGAAGAATAAGAAGAAGAAGAAAGAAGAAGAAGAAGAAGAAGAAGAAGAAGAAGAAGAAGAAGAAAGAAAGAAGAAGAAAAAAAAGAAGAAGAAGAAGAAGAAGAAGACTAAGGAAGAAAAAGAAGAAAGAAGAAGCAGAAGAAGCAGAAGAAGAAAAGAAGAAGAAGAAGAAGAATAAAAGAAGAAGAAGAAGAAAGAAGAAGAAGAAGAAGAAGAAGAAGAAGAAGAAGAAGAAGAAAGAAGAAGAGAAGAAGAAGAAGAAGAGGAAGAAGAAGAAGAAGAAGAAGACGAAGAAGAAGAAGAAGAAGAAGAAGAAGAAGGAAAAGAAGAAGAAGAAAAAGAAAAGAAGAAGAAGAGAAGAAGAAGAAGAAGAAGAAGAGAAGAGACGAAGAAGAAGAAGAAGAAGAAGAAGAAGAAAGAAGAGAAGAAAGAAGAAGAAGAAGAAGAAGAATAAGAAGAAGAGAAGAAGAAAAAGAAAGAAAGAAAAGAAGAAGAAGCAGAAGAAAGGAAGAAGAAGAATAAGAAGAAGAAGAAAGAAGAAGAAGAAGAAGAAGAATAATAGAAGAGAAGAAGAGAAGAAAAGAAGAAGAAGAAGAAGAAGAAGAAGAAGAAGAGAAGAAGAAGAAGAAGAAGAAGAAAAAGAAAATAGAAGAAGAAGAAGAAGAAGAAGAAGAAGAAAAGAAGAATAGAAGAAGAAGAAGAAGAAGAAGAAGAAGAAGAAGAAGAAGAAGAAGAAGAAGAAGAAAAAGAAAAAGAAGAAAAAGAAGAAGAAGAATACACATGTATTTTCACTTATCCATACTGTCTTCTATAGGCATTCGTTTTACGGTGTGTTTCATTTCCTTTATTATTGTTTAGGTTTAGACAACAGATCAACATCATGGCACCCATATATGCTACCTTCTAATTCTGACTGAAGCCTGAGTACAAAGAATCTCAGTACAGAGCACGAACTCTGTTTTACCGGCGAGGTTACTGAAATACTTTACGTAGATTGTTAACTCCAAATTGTGCCAGGGTAGCGCCGTTAGGCTACTTTTCGATTTCCAACAACCAAGGGATTTTTTACCTGCGCAGTAATCCAGATGGCGTCCGATCTTACTACCCAGAGACCACGGAAAATTGCTAGAAGTGTACACAGCCTCTTTATTAGTGTTCCAATAGCCATGTATTCTGTAACTAGAACAGTCTTTTTTTTTTCATTCCAAAGAACTCCTGCATGTCCCTGACAGTATATTCATGTGAGGCAGTGGCAGAAAGCTCCAACCGTTAAGGGGCAATGATAAACTAGTGAACATAAAAAAGTGTACAGTGAAGTGAAAAACAGCCAACAAATGGCGGGGTTGGTTCAGCGACGTCCTGTGAAAGATTCACAACAAATTTTGTTTTAATTTTTTTTTATAGTTTTTACATTTGTGTCCAACAGATTGCACACATTGTATCTGCAAATGAGATAGGTGTGTTTGCTAACAGATACCACTCCTGTAATGTCATCGAGTTCAGGTGAGATATATCATTTCATTTTTTTTTTTAATTTTTAGAATTCATTATGGTGAGACTGCATAGGCCGACCTAAAAAAAAAAGTACGCTGCAACTTGCCATGTGTATCGTAAAATATACTCAGCGAATAAGATTAAAGAAGACTACATTCTCTTGTAGAAAATTTAAATGTAAAATATGACTTCTTCTCTTCCACCTTGTGCCTCGGCGAAGTGTCGGTGGGGGGGGGGGGGGGGGGGGGGGGGGGTGGTGGAAAGAGATTTAACGTTCGTTGATGAACACTGTCACTATTAGGACTGATGTTTATTTCTGTAAGACTGTTCCTAATGCTATCACTCCATATTTTCCGAGGTCTCCCACTTGCTCTATACCCGTTGTAACTTGTTAGTGTGGCTTATTGTGGCAGACAGTACCAGGGCATTCTTGTTAGGTGTCTGATTTTGTATTTTGTCTGTTCTTGAAACTCCTGCAGCGCTTCTAAGGCCTTTCATCTCTGTTGTCACAATTTTACGTTCATTGGAGGGTGTAAGTGTCCACGTTTGGCATTTATAGCATAGTGTTGGCCAAAAAATAGTTCAAATAAGATTCACATTTCCCGGATATCGGTTTGTGTGTCAACACCGAAGCTAAGCACCATTAATCGATTAGCTTTGGTCCATCTCGAGCTAACTTCTCAGTCCAGTTTTCCGTCGGATGTGAGTAGCGATAAATTTGAAAAACCTATTTCCCCGTGTGGGTTTCGGGACTCTATTAGAGGGAAAGCCAGAATAGACTCACTGCCTACCCAAATAAGCATGTCGTAAGAGTCGTCTCATTGGGAGCTTCCTTCGAAGTCGGAGTGTATCTGGCTGAGAGGCAAGAAACGAGCAGTTTGTATACACATTAGTCAGATCTATCAAATAGATGCACACGCTATGCTCAGGTTCTGAAACAGGACTGCAATCCAGAAGTGGTTGATAAACAAGAACTTTCCGCCAGAGTTTACATCCGATAAACGAGAAGAAGAAAGAGAAGAAGAAGAAGAAGAAGAAGAAGAAGAAGAAGAAGAAGAAGAAGAAAAAGAAGAAGAAGAAGAAGAAGAAGAAGAAGAAGAAGAAGAAAACCCACTGCTGCCATGAAATCACAGGCCAGATACAATAATCAGTCTGGATGCAAATTCGATAATTTATTGTCTTTAATTTGAACTGTCAGGCGTGTGTAGCCCTAGTGTATTGCGTGTATTGCCACGCTCTAGTCAGAATACTTTCAGACTACCAATTTATCCCTCCCCACTCTCTCCCCCTTTTTTTTAGGTCAAAGCCCGATCGTGTCACCTTCCAAGTTCAGTTCTCTGGGGGTGAGTGGCGGTCTATTCAAAAGATGTTGGTCTACGTCCTGATGGCTGGAGCACGAAACTCAACGGTCGGATCTGAGGTGATGTAATTTAATATTGTGATCATTGAAGCTTAAACGTATTGTATCATCAGCCTTCTAGCTTGGATACGGTGTGGTGACAATGGGAAGCAAAAATGATTTTAAAAACAAACAAATGTTGAATGTTGTATTAATAATCAACATCACAGCACTCGGGACACTTCCATAAGTGTTCAGTCCCCATCTTCATCAGCAAGCGAGGAGTTCTAGTTCCGATGATAACAGTAACCGTTTAATTGTAAATCCGTCTCATCCTTTCCCTGAGTGTTGAGCGTTCTCCAGATCTCCCGGTAACTCCTCGCAGGGTCATTCTCCTTAGAGCGTAATGGTCTATCCTCCGCACTGTTCACTCGCTCCCAAAGGGTCCTCACAATATCTAACTTGTCAAACACCAATTCACCACCAAGTGGTGTAGAGCCAACCAGTCTATCTGCTTGCTCATTTTCCAGTACACCAAACAATAATTTAAACAATAATACAAAGTTAGTTAGTCGCGTATCCTTTACAGGACGTTGCAGAACCAACCCCAGCCTTTTTTGGCTGTTCTGGTTTTTCTAGGCAAGTTTACGTCCAGTAGTTTGCCATAATAATATAAGCAAATAAAAATATATTGACTGACGCTCCTCAAAAGAATTAGAGGACTTCCGACCCAGTATGACAGATAGCTGGCCATTGGCGCTCCTGAAGAACTTTTGCTTCTACAGTCCGTTCCAAAAGTCATGACCAACTTGAAAAATGTTTAACACAGTAACGGTCCATAGCAAATTGTTAAATTTAATGTTGTATAGTGTGTCCTCCTGTCTCATTTTCTTTCGTTAGTCGTCACTGATCAAGGTTCCAATTTCACTGCAGAAGGATGGCTTCATACTTGTTCTGTTTCTATGCCAGTGGAAGTCATATTAAATGTCTTTCATTGTTACACATGCAACTTCTTAAAAATCATGTGCTGGTTGGAAAATACTTATAATGTAAACATATCTAGTTTTTGTTATTCCTTACTGGTAGCAAAGGAAATAAAATTTAAAAAAAAAAAGTTTTGACTTAAAGCATACAATAAGCATGCTTAGAGTAATAGGACTGGCCCGAACTCAGCAAAATCCTTTAACTGCACGCGTTTTGGGGGTAATCATTGCAACAACAACAAAAAGAGCAGGTTTTTTTTGAAATTATTTTGAGTGAAGTGGATACGTTGTGTACTATAGTGATACTTGATGACCGGCTCATAAATGACATTGTGTGCTATAATATATATATATATATATAATGGTTATATACATTGTGTATATATGATATAACTATATATATATATATATATATATTTTATATATATATATATATATATATATATATATATATAGTATATATATAGCTAAAGTGTTGAGGGCTGGTGCAACACTGTGAGTTACATATTCTATGTAGCACTTTTTTTGTTTTGTTGTGCGTTCGACTGTTTTGTGGTGCAAACTGCATTAAAAATAGTGGACGGCGTTCGAAATAGCAGGTACTTATGCAGTATTGCTCGTGTATCGCCAGCAATCGTATATGACCTGCACCAACAGAGGGTTGCATTTTCTGGTGTGAGATTTAACAGTATTAGCACATATGACTGCTTTCTGATGCATTTACATTAAGTTTGCGAGCTTCAAGCGTTTGCAGGGACTTATACATTATTAGTAAGTTTTCTAGTGGAACGTTGAAGGGCATTTAGTGTGACTTCCATTGGCACGGGAATAGAACAAGTATGGGAACATCCGTCTGCAGTGAAGCTGGAACCTGGACTAACGAGGACTAACAAAAAGAAGTAGAGACATAAGGACTAAAATCATCTGATGCTATAGTTTTCATAAGGGGTCTTGCAGCTGTTGCCTCCAAGTGACGAAAATGTTCGAGTCCTGATATGGCAACTATAGCCTTAGATGATTATTTTAATTAGTGTAATTTTCTATTTTACTTCTTTCGATGAGTGTCCACTGCTTCTTGTTCGTGGGTTCTTTTCGGGTTTTTCACTCCATTTCGTCTGGCGCGAGATTTCATAGGGAATTCTCAGGGACAGTTCTACAGTCTAGAAATGTTATGACCTGCCTTAGTTCGGCGTGCACACCACCACCTGCAAGTAGCTGCAGACGGTCGTGGCCGTGGATACACAACGTGCCAACAAGTATCTGGGCTTCGCTGGACCGAGTCGACACACTGTCTCCCACATGAAATTGTGTAAAAAATGTTTAGTCTCCCAGACAAAAGTGAGAAACTCTCTTTTCTGTGAACGACTGTTCAAGCGCTAGGGTTAGGGCCAGTGTTGGCTTACATGCAGGAATAGTGAGTGACAGGCAAGGTAAATTCATGGCGAAGACTAAGTCACGATAGCGCTTACACACAGGGTAGAGTTAGGGCGATGGAACGAACGAAAGTAACAGACTGGAAATTATGACGCAGTAAACGATAACAACGTTGAAAAGAACCACTGCATGACACGCCAAAAATAAAGGAGTTTTAGTGTTATATAACAATCGACTAAGATTGACCTTAAACCTAACACCCCCCTTCCCTCCTGATTGTAGGAATGTCCCGGGGAATTCCCTACGAAATCTCGCACCGGAAGAGATTGGGTGAAAACCCTTAGGACAATCGTTTAGTTATATTCAATTTGTGGCTGCTTACTCTCAACCTGAAAGGTCTGTGTAGAGCAATGGAGAGAGTAGATAGTGGAGTGTAACAATGCAGAACAAAGAAAAAGGTGATATTTGTTGGGTTGGGAAGAAGGTTGCATATGTAACTTTTATTGTTTTTGTATAGTTTTTACACAAACTCCTGGGTTGAATCATTCACTTTCCATTCAAGAAACTTGTCGCTGTCTATCTCATGACAAATCCTGGGCAAATCCATTTCAACCCTACCCATACCGCATTTTCCCACTTTTCGGCAACAGTATAAATTGTTGTCCTATGAGCCTTTTCACTAAAAAAACGTAACCACAAGTAGTCTGACTATAGAGGTTATGGCTGTGACTAAAGCTGTAACATGGTTAGAGACACAAACTTTCACTGGAGCATGCTTTCTCAGTGACTCTATGAGTATGCTCAGGAAGATAGAGAAGGGCTGGGTCCGAGTGCTGTGGTTGGTGGCGCTACAGAATTTACGGCTGACAAGGATTAGTTTCACTTTTGTGCTTGGAATGTAGTGGTACAAGGAAACAAGCAAGCTGATAGGCTTGCAGGTGAGGCTACTGTGAAGCCGGACAAGCCATGGACTAGGCAGATATACTGAATGCGCTAAGAGAGTTAAGACGATTCCGTGAACCAAATGAGAACTGTGAATCTGCAACCATGGTCAGACTGCAAGAACAACGTGTCGCTAAACAAGAACACTACTCGGGTAGCCAAAGAAGAAGAATAAACCAACAGAGAACTGGTGTCGTTAGC
>CAJHNH020000934.1:60000-95000 GCA_905116865.2 Candidula unifasciata | reverse complement strand
TGTCGTACGTCTCGTATGATGCCACTAATGGTAAAAGGGGGGGGGGGGGAAGGGGGAAAGGGGAGGGTGTTTCCTTTAGATTCTGGGTGCATGTTCCTGAAGAAAAAAAAAGGAACCAACAGTCTGCGTACAAATATACCAGGTACGTGACCTCATAAAATTCTCTCCATAGCATTTTTGCTCAAAAGTCCAGATTTTTAACGCGCTCACACCCGTATCAAGAATTTGTTTATTGAAAACAACTGACTACATGAAGCCAGGATGGAGTAGTGGCTGGAAGTTTCCCGCCGGTCAGAGGGACTGAGATTCGAATCCGCATGAAGCTGGATTGTGTTCCTCTCTGTAATCGGCCAGGGCGCTTGGTCGATCAAGACTCAAATGAGTAGCAGGTAATATCCTTGGAAGTCAAGGCGTGACTGACTACATGACTCACTCAGTGCCGAATGGTCAATGCTGATATTAACGTAGAATAATATACATGGACAAAATCGCTGATAGCCGACTGACATCTGACACTCCGGAAAGTTATTATTCTCCAGTTAGGTTTTTCTGATACAAATTTTTCTCCATCGCCCAGTTTAGTGCATGGCACCACACTGTGAGCTATGGATTTCAAGTGTTGAACTGTTATTTATTTTGTGCTCGCGGCGTGTTGTTGACAGCACTCTAGGGCCAGCTTTCGTAATTGACCATTTGCAGAAGGGGCTAGCTTGAATCTCGGGTGTAGGATTGTTAGCAATAACAAATTTGACAGCTACCTCATGCATTTTTACTTCGCATGTGCAAGCGTTAGGATTTTACTGGGACCGACGAGTCTTTTGCAATTTTTTGTAACCAGTTTTAAAGGAGACAGCTACGAGTAGTTTGTGCAATTTCTACTTGCATAGAACGGAGCAACGATGGGGCGACCTGCCAGAAGTGATGCTAAAAACTCGACTAACGACTAAGAATGACTAACGACCGACCAACATGACTAAGTATGGAAAAAAACGACTAATTACCGAGTAAAAAGACTAACGACTAAAACGACTAACTAAAGACTAAAAAGACTATCTAATGACTAAAAAGACGAACTAACGACTACAAAGACTAACGACTAAAAAGACTAACAACTGACTAAAACAATTGACTAAAGACTGAAAAGATTAACTAACGACTAAAAAGACTATCTAACGACTAAAACGATTAACTAACGACTAAGAAGACTAACTAACGACTAAAAATACTGTGTAACGACTAAAACGACTAACTAACGACCATAAAGACTAACTAACGACTTAAAAGACTACCTGACGACTAAAAAGACTAACTTACGACTATAAAGACCATATGACAACTAAAACGACTAACTAATGACTGAAACGACAAACTAACAACTAAAAAGACAAACTAATGATTAAAAGGACTAAAGACTAAAAAGACTAACCAACGACTGAAAAGACTAACTAACGACTAAAATGTCAACGACTAAAAAGAATAACTAACGACCAAAAGGACTATCTAACGATTAAAACGACTATCAACTAAAAAGTCTAACTAACTACTTTAAAAAAAAATCTAACTAATGACTAAAAACGACTTACTAACGACTAAAAATGCTAACTAAATATCGACTGCATTTTCCCAATGTGTCCCTAGCATAAGAAAAGGTCTCATAGTTTATTGTACTTTATGCACTATAAAATGTGTATCGCTTGTCATCACCGTTATATTAACACCAGCGAATGTCTCTAATGTTTCTTAGACTGTGAAAGTTATCGGAACTTTGATCGTGACCCCATTCGATATAGATTTCAATATTGGACCTGTCAACATCACCAAGGCGACAACAACAGTCTCTCCAGCTGCGACGACAAGCTTGCGTGAGTGACGGTAGAAACACAAGCTCTCTTTCTCTATATCTCTCATTCACTTTATTTCTGTCTTTCATTTACTCCCCATGTCTCTGTCTGTCTCTGACTGTCTAAGTATGTGTCGCTGTCCGTCTGTGTGTCTGTGTGTCTGTCTGTGTCTGTCTGTCTCTGGCTCTCTCACTCTCTCTCTCATCAAATACAATTGCTGTGTGAAGGTTAAGTATTTTAAAGGGTCAAATGTAAAGGGGTTTTCCTTTCTTCACATATTCTGTCGAAATCCCTCCGCCCCCTTCCTTTCTCCACTCTTACACTTTATCGCTAAACCGTCTCGTTTCACTCGTTACCTTACTGTATATCTTTCCTGGCTCCTCTCTCTCTCTCTCTCTCTCTCTCTCTCTCTCTCTTTCTCTCTCTCTCTTACGCCTTGCACTTTTTTATCTTTCTGTCTCGAATTGTATTCCCCAAACCCCCTCCTCCCCCCGCCCCCTGCCTCCCACACACACACATATACACAAAGACACATACAGCTTATTGAAATGAATATATCGAGTCTACAGTGTCAGATATAATATTGTCTCTTCTTGCCAATACCATTGATTCTTTGCTTGGTTACTGAATTCTAAAAATGCTGGTACATTTGTATCAGTCTAATTCAGTCGCTAAATAATTTCTTCAATTGTTCAATGTATGCACCCGTTGGAACCTTGTTATCGCAGTTGTCAGAACGAAATCTGGCCTTTCAGTTCGCCGGTCTTGTACTCAATTCTTCATTTAGGCTAGGACTTAAAATCTAACCAAGCACTCAGACCGACTCAAACTAAAATAGTGAGTGAAGTAAAAGTAAAGAACCCCTTTCCATGCCTTTAAGGCGTATTGGGTACATCGGTCTATGCCTATATTTTAAAGACTAAACGGCCCTTGGTGGGTGATGTGGTCAGCATCAAGCTGGCCGCCTTTACTTCCTATGGCTGTACCTGGTACCCACTCAAGGCTGGGTCGACATGGGGAGCAAAGTTATTTTTAACAAAACCCCACCCCCGTCAGAAACCGAACCCACGGCCTTTTCAATCCGCAAGAGAGCGTCTAGATGGCATCATCCAACCTAAAATAGTACAGTAACATATTTCTGGGAAATAAAGGAGGTCGGGGTATTGTTTACAACACTGTTTGCAGTGTGCGAATTGGTGTATAAACCATCAGGATAGCATCCAATACATGCGTAGCATGATTACGTGAAACTGACCTTTCGTGTAGGTTATCATAATCATCATCAAGCGCCAGCAGGCGTTCTTGCATTTCCACATGCTTTGACTGACTGACTGACTTTTTACTCCACCAAGACATCACACAAGCGATAAACACCCAATGACACAAAGTGCCACCATGTGGATGAGGATCACAGTGGAGAGGTCCCAGAAACCGTGTTCAGACATTTGGCCATATTTATGGCCTGCCTATATTGCGGCCCCTGGCAAAAGCCAGGACGGGGCTTCAAATAACCAAAAAATTCGTCCTAATAAGGACGAAACTGGATCAATAATTGCAAATAAACAGAAGATCTAATAGTCTTTTCATTTCGTTAGTACGTAACCATGACAAATATCAACACAGCCGCTATTTTATGTGTGAAAGCAAGAGGCAGCCCTAGGAGATACTGACTGATGACGTTAAAGGCAGTATACATCGACATGGAATGACAATAGCCATTACCATCCATCAAGCAGTAGATTGTAAATTATTCCTTTCCACCGCGTTCAACGGCAAACGTGGAGATTGGTGATAATAATGATGATAAAGATGATAATGACCATTAACGATAAACGTTGAAGGAGATGATGATTCCATTATATTTTTATCCACATTACACAATGCACAGACGGTAATAACATCTCCTTCATCATTACCATTTGTCGGTTTCAGCCAATCTGGTATTTAGATATATCATACTACCTACCTACAATCTGACCTTCACCGATGATCTGAGGGACCGCAACTCAGAGAAATTTGTAGCAATCACCACAGACTTCTGCCTTGGGGTAAGAATTCATTGCACAGATTATTCACTGCTCTAAATCATGTGTTTAACATAAACGCTGATTGTTCTGTTTTAGAATGTATCCATACATATACAAACGCAACACACGCATATACATACTTAAATGCATACACATCCATCCATCCATCCATCCATCCATCCATCCATCCATCCATCCATCCATCCATCCATCCATCCATCCATCCATCCATCCATCCATCCATCCATCCATCCATCCATCCATCCATCCATCCATCCATCCATCCATCCATCCATCCATCCATCCATCCATCCATCCATCCATCCATCCATCCATACATACATACATACATACATACATACATACATACATACATACATACATACATACATACATACATACATACATACATACATACATGCAGCGGACCGCCAAAGGTGGAGAGAGATGATCAGACAGTCAACCAAACCTGGTGACCCTACAACACGTAGCATTACGAGATGATGATGATGATGATGATTCATACATATGCATATAGTTTATTAGTATATTATTTACTCTGCGTGTAGGTTTCATTGCTCCGTCTCGGAGAACACAAAATAGACTCACTGCTCCTAACAAACATGCCGTAGGAGGCTACTGTTAGATGTGTTTCCTTCAAAATCGTAGTACATCTGCCTCATAGCCGAAGAACCAACAGTCTGCATACAGTTAGGCTAGATCAGCAAAACGGATGTACATACACATGAAAGAAACATGTTTTTGATTAGAATCAAAATGCAGTAGTGGACGAGCTACCAGCATTTTCGGTCAAAGTTTACAGCAAGTGAACGCTAAAAAGGAAGAAAGAAATCATTTACAAGATTTTGCAACATCAGGGTGTTGATGATGATAATAGGCGAACAAACACAATAAATTCGTTGTTACTATGGCAGCGCACAGCGCCATTAGTTAAACGGCTTGTTCTCACGATAATATTAATAAATAAAACAAGCCCGAAACGGCAAATAATGGTGTGGTTATTCGATCAATATTCCTTTTCCTGTTATGGTCAACTGGATCATAAATGAAAGAATAAATCTCTGTATAAATGATTTATCACATCGGTTCTCAAATATTGCTATGGGTGGCTCGTTCCCGATGAAAAGTTGGCCTCTGCTGTAATGTTTTTTTCTATTTATGAGATGTACTGTGTGGGTGACAGCGGTTTGGAGATTTGTTAGCCATTGGCACACGGGTAGTAACCCGTAAGTGCTTCGTCGTTCTTCTAACTCAAGCCATAGTTTGAAGAAGCTTAGCACAATGTACAGACTCTTTAGCACCAACGACGATCCTAAAATACATTGGGTAGATTTGTAACTCCAAATTTTGCCCAGGCAGCGCCGTTAGGCTATTCTTTTCGATTTTCAACTACCAATGAATTTTTTTTACGTGAGCAACAATGCACACGGGCGTCTGATCTCACTACCCCGAGACCAGGGGGAATTACTAGAAGTCCAAGTCCACGTGGAAAAATCCCAGTCCCAGTAAACCTGGAACCTCCAGCACTCGAGGCGGACACCATGCCTCGAGACCTCGCAGCTCCCCATGTCGAGTAAAAGGAAAACAGTGAACGTAGATGATCGTTGTTGACCTCAGTGGCAAAGGGAGTATAGGATTCTAGATTCATATTTCAGTGGAGAGATCACAGAGTTTGGCTCGTTGGCATTCCAAAGGAAACCAACCAAGCTGTATAGGACATCTGAAGACCTGCGTCGACGTAGGGACTTCACAGAGTTCTGATCTGACCGGTTCTACACCGCTTGGTGGTGAACTGATGTACGACAAGCTGGATGTTGTGAGCGCTCTTTAGGAGCGATTGAACAGTGCGGAGGCACAGATAGGTCACCACAGTCTGAGGAGAATGGCACTGCGAGGAGTTAAAAGGGGATCTGGCTGGCGTTCAACACTCAGGGGAAAGGCGAGACGAAGTTACTGGTGCCAACGGAATTGAAACTCTTCGCTTGCTTCTGAAAATGGGGACGGAACGCTTGTGGGGGTTTTCCAAGTGCTGTGATGTGATTCCTAATTCAACATTCACATTTTACATTTGTTGTGGGGCGTTTTCATCTGAAAACCACTTGCACGGAGAACGGAAAGAAGGAAGAGATGAATTACATTATTAGAGACTAATCGGCACTCTGTGGGTAATACGGTGAACAACCTCTCGCCGGTCGCCTTTATTTCTCAGTGCATAGCCTAGTACTAGTTATAGGCCGGGTGGACCTTAAAGGTAATGTCATTTATGAAGAATAAGATTCTACCCCAATGCGGATTTGAACCCGAAACATTCAGGCTGACAGGCAAGTGTGGTTCTTGTGGTTAGCTCTTGTGGTTGTCTTGTGTGGTTAGCATGAAGTTGGAGTGCATGTGCCTGATGGGCGAGGAACTAAGTGTCTGCATACAAATAAGCCAGACCTCAAAACGGATGTGCGCGCTAAACTTTTTTTTAAACTTGCTTACCATGTTATGTGATGGAAAGTAAAGGCGGCTGGTGTAGTGTTGATTATATCACCCACCCAGTTTAGGTTTAGGTTTAGGTTTAGGTTTAGGTTCATTTACGCAATGCGTCACTACTGCCCAAGGGCTTCTTTACCTACTTACATACTGAGTCCGGCTCCATCAAATATTAATTTACAATGTAGTCGTGATAGAATCACTAGCAAGTACTTCTATCTTCGAGATCAACCGATGTCAATGGGGAATGAAGAAGGAAGTATCATAAACATCAATTATAACACCTAAATAACCAGTTCCCTTCACGATTACAAATGGTAATAATATTGATTAAAAAATGTCTGTAATTCCGTGGCGGCCTCAAAATCGTAATTACTGGTTTAAGAATTTTCGAGGAGCGGTTGGCAGAGCTTTTACAACGGGTTGGACCCCTGCTAAGGTGATATAGTTTTTCTGTCTGGGGTAAAACGAAGAAAAAAAAAACTGTCTACAATCCGTGGCGACAGCACTAACCATGCGGTCCCAACTCCTCAAGCCCACGATTCCCTCCCTCCCCCTCAAAGTGTATAGTGGGAGATTAATTTAGCAACACAAATATATGGCACCCATTTAAATACAGAATTGGTTTTCGTAGCGGCTTCCGTGGCTTAGGCGCTCCGACTAATAATTCTAACGTACCGAGATCGAAACCCACTGCTGGCTGCATGGGTTTTTATCATTTTATGGGGCGTAGCAGGTCGACCCAGCCTAAAATGGGTACCAGGATGTATGTCCTAGGGAAGAAAAGACGGCAGGCGTAAGGCTAACCAAATTACCTACCTAGTGCCGATTGGTCTGTAGAAATATGGGTGCTCTTCCCACATGCCCAATGCGTCTAGAGGCGTGGGAAGGGGATATAAGCCTTAGAAATTGGTTTTCATAAGATGAAGGTCAGTTTACTGAGCGGGGAGAAGATACATAAGAAAGATGTAGAAGTAAAAAGTAAAGGACCATATTTCATTGGTATACTCTTCACTAGATATATATTAGTTGACACTAAATTGGTGTGGTTGAGATTCCTTACGACCTTCTTAGGACGTAATTTTCTGTTATTTGAAGCCCCGCTCTGGCTTTTGCCAGGGGCCGCAATATAGGCAGCCCTAAATATGGCCAATGGTCTGAACGCGGTTTCTGGGACCTCTCCAAGGTGATCCTCATCCGCATGGTGGCACTTTGTGTCATCGGGTGTTTATCGCTTGTGTGATGTCCTGGTGGGGTAGAAAGTCAGTCAGTCAGTGGGTGTGGCGGTTAATATGACATTGATCGCCCTTGCCTCTAAATTTATTTCAGGAAGTTCATTCAAGTTTTTTTTTTTAACATACTAGGTGTCTATGCGTATTATAATAAATTAGGGGTCTCCGTCGTAAAGTGGTCAAGTCGTTTCTCTCGCACTCTGAAGGTCGTGGGGTCGTTTTACTGTGGCGCCTCTCAGTTCACACGTGCAATTTTTACTGAAATTCCCTGGGATCGCCGCCAGAGCTACGCAGATCGTGCTTTGTGCGACGCTCCCAGAAGGCAGCTAGCTGTTCTACTGAAAGAGACTGAACTATATATGGGATAAAACCCGATGAAATGTAGTCGATCCTCAATTTATATATATACATAAGGGGCCGCGTTTGCGCAGTCGATAGTCGCTTTCAAATCCAGCTGCGACTCGCTGCAGCCCACTGCCGGTGTTCGAAACCGGGCAGTTCCCGGGGTTCACCCAGCCTTTAGGAAATGGGTACTAGAGTTAACACTCTGGGGTAAATGAAGGAACGTCGCTGTAGCTACGGAGTTGCGTGCGAACGGCGACACAGGAGGACAATTTCTCATCAGCTGTCCATACTGGTGGCAGAGCACTTATGGTTCATAACCGTGTGCAATGAAGCTGGTTCACATCTCCCGGATTTACCTTTCATATATATATAAATGTATTCCTGTATACAATATAAACAATTCCCTGTCTCTTTAAGAATTTAAAAATTCCGCCACAAAACAGAGAGGCAGCCGTACTAGTTTGCTATTACTCAGATTATTCAGTTTTCGAAATGGTTTGAAATATCATTCGTAGATCCTGCCAGAATCAGCCTGTTAAGGCTGAGAGCTGGAAAGTTTTCAAGCCATCCATATACCTAGTCTCTCCCTACATAACTGCTCCTCCATTTCACCGTTTACCATAGAACCTAGGTCTTTCTGATGTAATCATCGTCAAGTGAATAATCAGCTGGCGTAGACTTTGCATCTCCACAGATCTTGATGTTGGATGTTCCGGATCAGTTCCACTGATGACTTTTCTTCTTGTCACAGTCTTAAGGGGTCACTACACGGCAATTTTCAAATTTATGACAAAAATATCACTTTTTCAATGTGTTCGTTTTTGTAAAGTTCTGCATTCGTAGAATAGATTACACACAAAATCTATGTCATTTGTAAACCATTTAGCTTTGAAAAGTTAATGCTAATGTCACCAACCCATGCACTTTTTTAAGATAAAAAAAAGTTTTAAAGTCAGTTTTCTCACATTTGTATATTTCTGTTTGTTGTGTGTGTAAAATCCTAAAATCTTAGCTAATAGACTAGAAACATGAAATTTGGTATGGATTCTCCTTAAACAATATTATAGGGACTGGTTTTTTCAAAAGTAGATTTTAGAAAGTTTTTGTTTTTTAAAAATGTAATTATTGTCTTATGATTCAAGATTTTTTTTGTGTGACTTTTTCAATAAAAATACATTTTAAAATTCTACGAAAAATATTTAAAAACATGTTTAAAGTAAACAAACAACACCTGCACCTCTAAATTTAAAAAAAGGTCATGAATCTATCATCTATTTTGTAATACGTATGTTTGTCTTTGAAATTTTAGGATTCTAAGTACATGTTTTTTTTCTCTCCACAAGATGGCGGCTATTGCCAAGACAACCATGCTTGTTTCACACTTGAAGTATACAAATGTAATAACATGTATCCCTTCTAATGACGATTATAAAATAATTGCTCTAACTCTGCAAATTAAAAAAAAAAAATCGCGTAGTGACCCCTTAAGAGATCCTTCGTCATTTCTCTTGGTCTGCCTCTGCCTCTTCTACCAGTGATTTTCCGAGTCGTCATTATATTCTCCAGTGCTCCATTTCTCATCACATGAGCAAAGGAATCATTTCCAGACAATCATTGTTGTTCTTTCAGTCCAAAGAATTCGCAATATTCTACTCAAGAAGCACGTCTCAGTTGCCTCCAAACCCTTCTTAATTTATCTGCTCACATTCCAAGATCTATTACCACACAACAGAACAAGGTCGATATAAAATATCAGTACTCGCTTTGGTTCTTTCGTAATATCCTACTCCTAGATGATGTCATAGGATGGTCCACCATTTTAGAGGCTGGTAAGATTGGGTTTTTGATGCTTTGAACGACCCCAAAACATCTAGAACCTAACTCCCACGATAGAGCACAGCCTAGGTGCCACGACTGCATCTATTCTGTCTGCCACCCTCTGTCCCGTGACCTGTGGATTTATCCTGTCTGGGGTAGGATATTAGGAAACCACCCTCGCTTTTTTTTAATGTTCAATGAGAGTGATTCAATACACAAGATTTAAAGCCTAGGGTATTTTATTTTAAAGAGCTCTGATATTTGCCTGGGTAGTAAAGGCGGTCGGCATGATGTCGCCTACATCACTGATCAGTCTGATCTATGAAAATAAAAGTCTATCATGGCATACAGAATACGTCATCGGTGTCAAAAGGGTCCTTACTTCTACCCTGGAGCCTCTGTGGTGTAGCGGCTGCATGCTCGCCTGCGGATCCGAGCGGCGTGGTTTCAAGTGTTGAAGGAGCCTTACATTTTTTTTCTTATGATTTTGGCTCTGGTCCACCCAGCTTTAAATAGGCACCAGGTAATGTCCAGGGAAGTAAAGGCGGTCAGCGTAGTATTGACCACATCACCCACCAAATGCCGATTGATATATACAAAAATGAATCTAGAATCACACATCCAATGCGTCACTGGAGTAAAACAGTTTCTTTACTTTGACCTGATACACATTCGCCTATGGACTTCATCATATCTAAATGCTCCTATCTAACCTAGGCACATCCTAGCGCACGGTTTGAGAACCCTGGATTTGTGGTACAGCTTGTAATCAAAGACAGAGAAATGTATGCATGCACCAACGTGTCAAAGAGGTTAATACTTTGTTTCTGCCTTTTTTCTCATTCCCGTATTCAGATGGAGAAATTGTTTGATCAAAGTATCCATGGTTACAGATTCTATAGCTGCAAGGTTCACGCTATCAGGTAAATGGTAAATCGCTGAAATATTTGTTGTGGTTCTCAAAATAGTGACAGACGGCTCTGGTTAGAAAGTTTGAAACTGACAGTTTTGAAATAGAATCCAAAACATGATATTTTGGAATTATTTTTGGGGGGTGGAGTGGGGGGGGGGGGTGGGGGGTTAATCGTAATAAAAGTTAATTGGATTGACCTAATACCCAGTGAGAGCTTTTTGGTCGAAAAAAATCAGAAACACACATTGAAAAGTGAATTCATCAGACACGGACGCACACACACGAACACACACACGAAAACACGAACACACACACACACACACACACACACACACACACACACACACACACACACACAACCTCCCCTCTGTTCTCTAAACCGCGTTTTTTGGCCCGGAATATGGAGAAATCACAGCCCAGCTGTAAAACACAGCACAACATGCCAGTTGCTCATTTAGCCAAGAGTAAAATATGAAGAAGAAGAATGGTTTGAACATTTCATCAGAGTACATCCCAAACAGCACATAGCACCGAGGCACCATGATGCAGTGCCAGAAGACAGCCAAGGGAAAGAGTAGTATAAGGAATCAAAGAGTCATTAGGCTAATTAGGTTTGACATTACCTGCAGCTACACCTTGTGCAATATTAGGACAATTATATATCCGCATCGCCTCTGCGACACGAACAGGCGAAAACAGAAAGCACAAGAATAAGAGGCGTACAGGCAGGTGTCACAGATTTAGAACCACTGATTCATATTTCCATTCACTCTCATTACCTAAGCAATTGGAGTTGGCGTTTGCATGCTTTCATAATTCATTAATTCAACATTCTAAAAGCTTTCATATGCCTTTTGTAGTTGTCAAAGAGTTTTTATATAGTGCCGTGATCGACGTTGTTAGCTTTTTGTTTTATTTGTTAAAAAGAGCGCTTCATTGCCGATACCAAATCCCGGTGATTGGTAATTCGCACATGTGTTTTATGTTTCTATATAACATTTGTATTTGTATCATTCTTAATTATGTTTGAATTCCGATGCAGGTTTTTTATGCGTAATGTATAGTTTTTTTTTATTTTATTGTTGAAATGTTTTCTACTAGTTGTAGTTATTTTTTTTATAATTTTAGTGAGCATGTTTCACAAGCTGCTAAGTACATAGGTTATCTTTCCACAGTTTTCACCATTTTTTTAGTGTTACGGGCGTCCCGTTGTGAAAGATATTGGGGTCTTAATCGGCAATATACCCGAAGACGTCATCTGGGTGGACATATCCCCTCCCGTCAATGTCTATAATAAGGAAGACATAGACTTTCTCCTCTCTCCCTCTCCGCCTTCACCGCCTCTATACTCTGGCGCAAAGTTCTGGGTGTTTGCCAACCCCGAACTTTAGTCTTGTTCCAGAACCTGAGTGTAGCGTGCACATCCGTTTAACACATCTGATTTATTTGTATGCAGACTCTTGGTAAGTGCCTCTTATTAGGATGTACGCCAAATTTTGAAGGATGCCCACAATTAGTCGACTCACTCAAATCAGAAGTCTGGGCGACGAAACTACATCCTTCCAGTCTACAAATGGAGCAAAAATGCAACGGGCCCACCGTCTGGAAAAATATTTGCCACGGCTTTAAAAAAAAAATAAAAAAAAAAAATAAAATAAAAAGGTGGCCGTACCCTAGCGTCCATTTTTGACCGGAAGAATTATATGAGGGTTAATAAACGGTCACACCAGCAGTACCCTCATTATTAGCTGGGGAAGGGGACTTAGGACATTACATCCACCAGCAGGCGTCGCCCCTACAACGACCTGCCTGCCCTCGTTTAACGACTGTTCACCCAACAGCCATGCAGTTCTTTGGCACGAAGAAGACACCTTGAAACCTTGGGTTTTGTACTGCCGACTCCCTACTAAGATGTTATTTTTATGTTCTGTTATCACAAATTAATGTCACTGCACATTGGGCATACCCATGCGTGCTCAGTTCTCCGAAACCAGCAGCCACTCTAAAGTACTTCTACTAATTGTCCCCATGAGAAGCTGGTTATATTGTCTCCTTTCTCGGCCTCGAAGACGGCAAAAAGACGTGCATCACAATGCTTAACTCCCATGTCCACGCAATCGTGTTAGTGTCAGGGATTTCCTCATTCTCCACTAGCCCGGTTTCGTACAGCGCTTGACTATGTCTGCTCTGTCCATACTTTTTTCCTGCAATCATTAGTGCAGTGCTTGCCAGTTGGTCTGCTCGCTCATTTCCCTTCACGCCCGCATGGACCCGTGTGTGTAGATCCAGGTTAAGGAGGTTAAGTGCGATTTCTGATGCTTCTATCCATTCAGAGCGCATACTGCCTGTTGCTATCTTCTGAAGCATATTCATGAGTCTGAGACAATTACTACCTGTGTGGCGGTTTGCTCGGATTACCCATGCTAAAGCTCTAGAAGCAGCGGCTATTTCCATTGTTCATGCTTGACGTGGTTGTCTGGTAAGCGCCGCTGTCCTCATGTATTGTTTTCCCCTTTCTTTGCGCTGTGTATGCCCATGCTGACCTTGATCCGCGCTTCACAGATCCATCTGTGTAGATGATGGTATCTTCTGGGTCTGAATGCTGATCTAATCAGTTCCCTTACTTCTGTGTCTACCGCCGCGGGAATTTTGATTCCTGCAGTACCTTCCGCGTGTGATGACAACCTTAGAAATGCCATGCATGTCTACTGGTGTATTCGTCCATTCTTTTCCGTGGTTGATCACGTCTAGGTCACATACCTGCTGGATTAAGTCCTCAGCCTTTGCCATCCAAGAGCGGCCCCTTTTGAGACGCATTCCTTTTGTGTCGTGAATAGCTTTGTGTAATGGGTGGTTAACAATCTGCCGATACCACTCAGTGTAAGCCCCTGACCTGTGCCCACTTTGTATCTGCTTGTCATAGTCGGCAGACCCAGGATATTTCTTTTTTTTTCATCGAACACCGGCTGTGAATTCCAGTGGAAGGTCCCGGTTAATCGTCCGCTTTTGGACTTTTGGCTTTCACCTGGACCTGATTTTTTGCGTGTACAACCGTTTTCATTTCCCTGCCTCATGGGCAGCTGTACGCACGACTTCGAAGGAAGACGTCAGGGCCTATTTCTAGGGTGACTGTGGCCATTGTTTTGTGTGGGTCGAGGACGTTGCCTGATTTGTGTGGTGTCCACTTTTGTCTCCTTCGCCGCAGGTTTTTGCCCCCGGAGTACCCTTTGGGGCAGCCCCCTGTGGAACAGTTGGCCCTCAGGGAAGGCAGGGGCAGATCAGGGCATTCCCGCTATCCAAGGAGGCTTCCATGCATGCAGAGCCGGCAACATGGCGGCTTGGTTCTGGGGCTCACCCAAGGAATCGGTCACGTCCCTGCACATGCCTGCTTAACCTCACAACCGTATCAGGCCTCCCGCTCGACAGGGGCTGCGCCCTCTGGAAGTTCAGCGGGGAGCAGAGCCCGTGGGGTTTTGGACTTTTTTTGACCCTGACCACACTTCGCACGTTAGATTTCTTTGACGAGCCGTTAGGCCCGACACAGAATTTTAATCCTGCATCAGGCAATATCGTTATCAGTTTTGTCCCAACACCACTCGGGCGAGTGGAGTGGGGTCTTTGGGTGTGGACATTCGGTCTTTTTCAGTTCAATACAACTTTTTGATGGTCAGGATTTTGATCCGTACGATCTAGTTTTGTCGGACATTCGGCTAAGCCATATGATGGATGGTTGCTGTATTGTGGGAGTACCTCAGACGCCGGTGACGACGACACTGAGGGTTAACCGAGGATGTACAATGAATGGCCAGTGCTATGGATGGATTGCTGTGTGGGAGTACCTCAGCGCGGTGACGACGACACTGAGGGTTAACCGAGGATGTACATGAATGGCCAGCCCTATGGATGGTTGCTGTTTGTGGAGTACCCTCAGCGCGGGTTGACGACGACACTGAGGGTTAACCGAGGATGTACATGAATGGCCAAACCTATGGATGGTTGCTGTTGTGGTGTATCTCAGCGCGGTGACGACGACACTGAGGGTTAACATAGGATGTGCAGTGAACAATGTTCTCTTTACTCCGCAATCTTTTTAACCAAGGGTTGTGAATTTTGGGCTGTACTTTTGGCAAACCATGCTTATGTTCCTAATGAGTTTTGATAACATTTTTTCACCCAAGCGTTTGGGGGCGGGCTGATGAGAGCCACAAGGACACATCACCTCCTGGGGGCCGCCCGAACTCGAGATCCCCTGACAGCTCTGTTAATGCTCATTTGAGACATTATCCGTGGCGCACGACGAGGACGTGCTGTAGGGGTCTTGCGTGAGGTTCCGTACAACCTGGATAGTGAAGGACTGGCGCCCCGAGTGACACACGGAGTATCTCCTTATTACACACCATCATGTTGGGCTTAACTTCCCCTCACGCCTGTGACATAAATCGCACTGCGCCCACACCCAGGATATATTAACGCATAGCGTTGCAGGAGGGTCTTTTGTTGCAGCCGAGTATGAGTCTCATGGCCTCATTCTGTACTCGGTCCAGTCTTTCCAGTCTTTCTAGCTGGGTTTTGCTGACAGTGAGGAGGAGGCCGAGACCATAGTCAATGACGCTAAGCACAAGCCCTTGATAGAAGAAGGAAAAAGTAGACGTTGTTAAATCATCAGCTGCTGCTAGCACCTTGAGTGCTGTCAAACCTTTCCTGCGCTATAAGTATGCCGTTGTCTACGTGGCATTTGTCATGACAAGCATCTGTCAAATGTCATGCCCAGGTATTTGCATGGTGTCCGTTCTCTCGATGTCCACACCACAGATGCTTACGACTGGCGTGGGGTGTACTCACGATGTGGGTATTCAGAGAGAACCATGTTAAGGAGGCTTTGGACGGGTCACATGAGCTCTTGATTCCTGGCACCACTCACTAAGGTCTGTCTAGTTCGTGTTGTAGTGTGGTTGTAATTTCCATGCCTGTTTTTACCTCGACGGTACACAAGGATATCATATGCATACGACATTGTTCTGCCTAGGCCTACGCAGTTGTGCACTAGTGACTCCTGCGTGTACACATTGAAGAGAACAGGCGACAATGGTGATCCCTGGGGCAGAGACCATTAGGACGCGTTTGAGGTTCTTCGGATGCCCATTCACCAATCGAAGCGACACATGTTCTCTTCAAATAGCGCTGCTGCGATCCAGTTTGACCAAATTTGTTTCTATCTGCATATCCAACAGCAGTCTGATGAGCATGTTGTATGGGACGCTGTTGTACGCATCTTCTAAGCAATAGCGGCTGCAGCCGTTTCTATTCCCTCCTGGAAACCTTCGTATGTGTCGTAGGCAAATACTGCAGCATTGCACCATGTATCTCTTCCTGGTCGGTAGCCACCTAGTGTAGCGGGGAAATGGCCACCCGACTCCAATATTTGGGTTAACGTTCTGGCAACGATTTTTTCCATGAGTTTTCCTACAGTGTTCTGGAGTGTGATGATTCTGTAGCCATTATTCTCGTGTGGTCTTTTCCTGGCTTAGGAACCGGTCTGAGGTAGCTGTGGAGCCAGTCATCAGGAATAGTGCCAGTTTTCATGGTGTTGTTAAAAATCGTGGACAGTTCATCAATATCTGTCGCCTCGAGGCTTTTGAAGTGGCTGTATCTAATGCCATCAGGCCCTGGAGCTGTGTCCGGACAGGTCTTCAGTGTTGCTCTGATGCAGTCCGTTGAGATGTATACTGTATCATCGACTTCCTCCATTTCAGCCATCTGGATATCATATAAACTCTGTCTTATCTGTTCCCTCTCTTCCCTATCTTTCTTTTCCGTCTGCAGAAGAAATCTGTGCAGGATAGCCTCGCCCTTGTCTTTATCCGATTGTAACACCACCCCGTTGTCCATCTTTAGCTCGGGCATAACAGAGGTTTGTTTGCCTCCGTTCATCTTTTGGTGAAGCCGCCAGAATTTTTTAAGTGATTTTTCATAACCTATTTCCTCGCAACGGCGCCCTGGAACCCACACAGGAAACCTAATTGTAACTACAACTGCGCCCCGGAACCCATACAGGAAACCTAATTGTAACTGATTATCATGGAAAAATATTGCGGTATATAGGATAATGGACTATGGGGGAGTTGGGGGAGGGGAAGTGGGGAGGGTAGGAGGATTGGTAATAAACCCACGAACGAACACACACACTTTTCTTTATAATAGGTCCTAATTTGGGCACACAGGTGCGTCTTTTATATTTCAGACCACAGTGAATAAAGATCATCGCTAAATAGAAACAGGTGACTACAGAGAATTAAAAACACAAAGCATAGATTCAAGAGATTGCTTGAGGTATTGGTGTATAAATATTTATTGGAAGAAAGAAGCAGCAACAAAACTGGGAAATATAGTAGGAAGATATGAACAGATAAAGCACGGAGTGAGACACGGATCTTGTTTGTCATCTGATCTCTTTTATCTCCATGGTTAGTTGCGTATCCTTTACAGGACGTTGCAGAACCAACCCCAACAGCCCCTGGCTGTTCTGGCTGTTGTGTGTTTTTTTTAAGGCAAATTTACGTCCAGTAGTTTGCTATTACTACTGGACGTAAATTTGCCTTAAAAAAAAAAAAAAAAAAAAAAAAAAAAAAAAAACACGCTATTGGAGTTAATCCTGACTGTGTTACCAAGGAAATCCACTGTGTCAGACTAAGAAACAGAATGCGAATAGGAACGTGGAATGTGAGAAGTCTGTATGAAGGAAAGCTTAAAGTAGTATGTGATGAGATTGAAAGATTAAATATTCAGATCTTAGGAATTTGTGAACATCGTTGGAGTGGCAAGGGACATTTTATCAATGAATATGGAAGCTTTTTCGTATATTCTGGTAGAGATGTAAGAGGCCAGAGCGGAGTGGCATTTTGTTTAGATAAAACAACAGCAAAAGCTATTATGGGATATAATCCAGTTAGTGATAGAATCCTAACTATCAGACTTAAAGGCCGTCCAAAAAAACATAACTTTCATGCAGGTATATGCACCAACTTCAACAGCAGAGGAGGGCGAAATTGAAGATTTTTATGCCATACTGCAAGACACATTAAATAAAATTAATCAGAATGATATAATAATAATAATGGGAGATTTTAATGCTAAAGTAGGTACAGGCAGAGCTGAAAATGAGAGACACGTTTTAGGAAAATTTGGATTGGGTAATAGAAATGAAACAGGAGAAAAATTGATTGAATTTTGCATAGAAAATGAATTAACAATAGCTAACACACTTTATAAAACAACACCCTAGAAGGCTTTTCACATGGACATCCCCTGACGGTGTTACCAAAAATCAGATAGATTACATTTTAATACAAAGAAGATGGAGATCGAGCATAACATCTGCAAAAACCCTGCGAAGTGCAGATTGCGATACAGATCATCAGTTACTAGAAGCAGATCTGAAATTAAAACTCAAAAAGCTTACCCGAGGACCAAGGCCATTTCGATTTGATCTCACAAAAATACCAGATGCATACAACGTAGAAGTGAAGAACCGTTTTGAGGTCTTGATGTCTGTACAAGAGGAAATGACACCTGATGAACTGGCGGTACAAGCTAGGGATATCTTGATAACAGCAGCTAAAGACTTAATACCCATCAGGACTAAGCAACATAAACCATGGATCACACCATACACGTTAGAACTAATAAAAACAACGAAGGGAACTGAAAAAGAAAGAAGAAACCAATGACAGTAGGATGAAGTATAAATTTTTAACACGAGAAATAAGAAAGTACACAAGAAAGGATAAAAATCAGTATGTACAAGATTGCTGTATTAAAATAGAGCAGCATCATAAAAATGGAAGAGATTACGAAATGTTCAAGGAAATGAAGTTATTGACAAGAAATTTTCAACCTCAGTTAAATGTTATTTGTGACAGGTTGGGAAATACTTTAATAGAATCTAGACAAATTCTAGGAAGATGGCAGGAATACTGCAGCGGAATGTATGATATGAATGACAGTGAGGATATGAATGATATACATGTAACAGTAGAGGCAGAACCTGAACCTTCATTAGATGAAATTTCATGGGCAATAAGGAGCCTGAAAAATTATGAAATCACCTGGATGTGATGAGATACCAGCTGAATTGATTAAAGCGGGAGGAGAAGAAAGCATAAAAATCTATCATGCATTATGTGAAAAGATATGGAAATATGGTATTTGGCCAAAAGACTGGAAGAGAACTATCTTCATTCCAATACCAAAAAAGGGTGACCTGAAATTATGTACAAACTATCGAACTATTGTCCTGATCAGTCATGCAAGTAAAATTCTACTAAAAATTATAATGAGAAGACTGCATAAGAAAATGGAAGAAGAGATTAATGTAGCTCAGGCTGGATTTAGACAGGGAAGAGGAACAAGAGATCATATATTCAACATGCGTTTAATAATAGAGAAGTGTAGAGAATTTAATGTAAATCTGTTCTTATGTTTTGTGGATTATTCAAAAGCATTTGACTGTGTACAACATCAGAAGCTTTGGGAAATCATGAGGAATATGGGCTTTCCATCACATATAGTGCAGCTCATTAAAATGCTCTATCAAGACCAACAAGCAGCAGTCAGAATAGATGGAGAGACATCAGACTGGTTTGGCATCAAGCAAGGAGTCCGTCAGGGATGTGTGCTGTCACCGTATTTGTTCAACCTGTACGCCGAAAATATAATGAGAAATGTAAGAGATGATATAAACAAGGAACAATATGATGCCCTAAACATCGGTGGTCATGAAATACCAGAAATTCGTTATGCTGATGATACAGTATTACTATCAACATCACAAAATGGTTTAGAAAACTTATTAACCTCACTCCAAAGAAATAGTGAAAATCATAACTTATTTCTTAACACAGCAAAAACAAAGATAATGCATACAAACAAAACTGCCATGGAGAAGGAAATATATGTTAATGAGGAAAGATTGGAAGTGGTGGAAAATTTCGAATATCTTGGGTCACTGGTTACCAACAATGGTGACACAATGAAAGAAATCAAACGGCGACTATCAATTGCTCTTCAAAGACTAAAACAACTGAATAAATTATGGAATTGTACAGATAGAATTACAAAGGTCAGATTTTTAAGAGCATGCATCTTTCCTATTGCAACATACGCCTGTGAGACCTGGACACTTACTAAACAAGCGGAACAGCGCATAAATGCATTTGAATATAAATGTTACAGACAGGTTCTAAGAATATCTTGGGTAAAGAAAAGAACAAATGCATCCATACTTCAAGAGCTGAATATTGAAGAGGGTTGGCTAGTAAAGACAATAAAACAAAGAAAATTGAAATATTTTGGTCACTTGAAACGTCATGGAGGTCTAGAGAGAACAATAATGGAGGGGTATATGCCTGGGAAGAGAGGAAGAGGAAGGCCAAGGAGAAGATGGGTGCAGGATGTGGCAGATGATCTCCAGATGGGTGTATCAGACGCAGGACATCTTGCTCATGATAGGAAGGTTTTCCGGAGGGTTGTTATGGCAGCGAGGTTCCGCGAGGGACATGCTACTGAATGAATGAGTTTGCTATTGCTTTCTGGACGGTAGGCTTTCTTGATACCATTGTCGAAACCAACGCAAGGCGCATGGCCCGCAGCTGGGATCGAACCCAGTATCCCGGCATTACGAAGCGTTCGCATAGACTTAGCCACATAGCCGACCGCTTCTCTCCATAGTAAAAAAATAATGACGGAGGTCAAGGATAGACCAGGAATTCTAGTTTGAGGTTATAATATAAACACTGTTCGTTACGCAGATTGTAGAAAATAATAGCTGAAAACGCAGAAGACCTGCAACAACTATTAGACACTGAGGTACTGGAGAGTGCAACAACAACTATTAGACACTGAGGTACTGGAGAGTGCAACAACCACTATTAGACACTGAGGTACTGGAGAGTGCAACAACAACTATTAGACACTGAGGTACTAGAGAGTGCAACAACAACTATTAGACACTAAGGTACTAGAGAGTGCAACAACAACTATTAGACACTGAGGTACTGGAGAGTGCAAAAACAACTATTAGACACTGTGGTACTAGAGAGTGCAACAACAACTATTAGACACTGTGGTACTAGAGAGTGCAACAACAACTATTAAACACTGAAGTACTAGAGAGTGCAACAACAACTATTAGACACTGTGGTACTAGAGAGTGCAACAACAACTATTAGACACTGAGGTACTAGAGAGTGCAACAACAACTATTAGACACTGAGGTACTGGAGAGTGCAACAAAAAATATTAGACACTGAGGTACTGGAGAGTGCAACAACAAATATTAGACACTGAGGTACTGGAGAGTGCAACAACAACTATTAGACACTGAGGTACTGGAGAGTGCAACAACAACTATTAGACACTGAGGTACTAGAGAGTGCAACAACAAATATTAGACACTGAGGTACTGGAGAGTGCAACAACAACTATTAGACACTGAGGTACTGGAGAGTGCAACAACAACTATTAGACACTGAGGTACTAGAGAGTGCAACAACAACTATTAGACACTGAGGTACTAGAGAGTGCAACAACAAATATTAGACACTGAGGTACTGGAGAGTGCAACAACAAATATTAGACACTGGAGTGGTGCAACAACAAATATTAGACAGAGGTACTGGCAACAACAAATATTAGACACTGAGGTACTGGAGAGTGCAACAACAAATATTAGACACTGAGGTACTAGAGAGTGCAACAACAACTATTAGACACTGAGGTACTAGAGAGTGCAACAACAACTATTAGACACTGTGGTACTAGAGAGTGCAACAACAACTATTAGACACTGAGGTACTGGAGAGTGCAACAACAACTATTAGACACTGAGGTACTGGAGAGTGCAACAACAACTATTAGACACTGAGGTACTGGAGAGTGCAACAACAAATATTAGACACTGTGGTACTAGAGAGTGCAACAACAACTATTAGACACTGAGGTACTAGAGAGTGCAACAACAACTAACCAAAAAAAAAAAAAAAAACGACTTTCCTTAAATGTCAGGAAAACAGAAACAATGGCTATATCAAAGAGAAAGAAAACTCCAAAATGTGTTTAACCAAACTGCTTAACCAGGTCAATCAATTCATATCAAATGGGGACATTCATTACATCAGAAGAACAAGATATGACAGAAATTAAGAGCATAATTAGCCAGGCAAAGCTGCATTTAAGAATTAAAAAAAAAAAAAATATCTTATTTAATAAATCACTCTCATTTTACATCAGAAAACAAGTACTTAAATGTTTATATCGAGCCTGTTGTGTTGTATGGCAGTGAATCTTGAAATGTGGCCAAAAAAATTAAGATTAGTTAGGAGGCAGCTGAGATGTAGTTCTTGAGAAGAATGTTGCGAATACCTTAAACTGTCAGACTAATTAACAATGATTGCCTGGAAATGGCTAATGAAAGTAGAACATTATATACAACAATGAGAAGGAGACAAAGTTCTTTGGTCATTTGATGAGAAACGGGGCACTGGAAAATATCGTGACGAGTGGAAAGGTCACTGGTAAATAGAGTCAGGGGCAGACCGAGTGATGAGGTGGGCGTCTTAAGACAGTGAATATCGTCAGTGGAATTGATCCAGAACACCAGAGTCGGAGATCTATGGAGATGCAGGAACGCCTACGCCAGCTGGCAAGTCAATTGATGATGACTGACATTGTTTAGGAAAGACATGTTGCTAGGCGATAGAAAAGCAATAAACATGCACCCATTATTATTAAGCAACACGTTCTTTGCAGACTTTATTTACGGTATGCCACATTATTGTTATCCTTTTTATATTGTTAAGGAGTTTATAATGTTTACAATAAAGTATCATAATGTGCTAAGTTGACCGAACGGATAGGAACAAAGTTATCTCATGTCTGAGACCATTATTCAAATTCTGGGTAAGGTATCAATATGGGCGATGCGGTTATCATCTGGCCGGTCGCCTTTACTTCCAAGTACAGTGCCTGGTAGTCAGTTTCAGGCTGGGTCAATGCTGGAGAAAAATATCCGCCTTGATGTGATGCTCGACCGGTGGCAGGGAAGAGGGGGAGTGTCATTTTTCTTCGCTCTCATAATATTACAGAGGACCCTTTTCAATGCCTTCATGCGTGTTGGGTATATAGTTTTAGACCAGTATGTTATAGGCCACTCTGCACTCTGTGGGTGATGTGGTCAGACGGGTGATGTGGTCAGACGGCACTCTGTGGGTGATGTGGTTGACGGCACTCTGAGGGTGATGTGGTCAGCATCACGCAGGCCGTCTTTATTTTCTAGGACTTGATCTATAAAATAGGTCCAACCCTATATGCCTAATACATCTAAAGGCGTGGAAAAGGGTCTTTTCCTTATTTTTACTCACATATAAATGCATACAAGTGTATTCTTTACCTAAATATACACATGCATGTTTAACAGTGTTTTCTTTACTTTATCAAATGTTTTGCTCGCTGTTTTAGAGACGACCCACCTACCATAACAGTCAGTGTCGGCTACATTGGGGGCGAGTGGCCAGGGATAGACGGCGGCATACAGTGGGTGATTCGTCGACACGCCCCCTTACTCTACGTTCCTGATACTTACCATGGCTTCTTGGAGGTTTATCGAGTGGGGTCTGTGGACGTCATCCTCGGACAACAGACAGGTTGAGAGACTTCTAGTTCTTCTTCTCTTAGTCTCTGTTACCTCACTGAAGTGTCAAGGGGATATTTAACTCTTTCATCCACAGAAGCTTAAAGCTGATGCCCATACAAGGCAATTGTGGCACAACAAACCGATGGGTATACTAAATCCACCCCCCCCCCAACCCCAAAAAAAACCGTTGTAGGAGTTGGACTTGTTGTTCGGGTGCTTTTAGTATCATCATCAAGTGACGTCGGCGATTATGCCTCTCCACACTCCGCAATTCACAACTGCGTTTATCAGTTCGTGTGTTGCCATGACAAAGGCTGTCAATGATCTTCTTGCGGTCTTCCTCTGTCTTTCTTTCCACAGATCTCTCCAGAGGTCACAACAAGTTTCAGGTTTCTTTATCACATAAGATGACCAAACAATAATGACTGCCACTTTCTGATGTTAGTGATAAATTGTCTTCAGACAATGATCGTTTTCAAAACATCTGGGTTCCTCATCTTTGGGGTCTAAGGAATTCGAACCATTATTCTATAAAACTACATCTTCGCGGTCTCAGTTTATTGTTCGGTTTGTTTTATAAATTGTCCAGGATTCACAGCTGTATGTTAAAATGCGCTGTATATAACATGCGAGAATTCTTCTCTAACCTCCAAGGACATGGATTTATGGCACAAAATGGTCTTCATTGTTATAAAAGACAGTTTTGGCCTGTCCTACTCTGTTCTTTATCTCTGTGGCACATCTTTGAGCGGATATTATCCATATGTCTAGTTACTTAAATTTCGTTACTTCTCCTAAAAAAAACTTCTTTGAATTTTATTATACATTCAGACGCTATTATTGTCTTGGAAATCACCATTAATTATTCTTCCTTTGGTTCAAACCTCGGCCCCTTGTATCACTTTCTACCACAACCGTATCTATCAATTCCTATAGTTCTTTGTGACTTGGTGCTATGAAGACAATGTCATCAGCACAACGCAGGTTGTTTATCTTATGCCCATCAAACACAATTCCTGGCATATCCATGACAGATCTCATTTAATATTCACTGTTTAATGAAAAACATATTAGGTGATAATACGCATCCTTGTTTTAGCCCCCCCCCCCCCCCCCCCCCCCCCCTCCCCCTCCCCCTTTATGCTCTGAAATATTTCCAACAGTTTAATAATTCTTGTACTGCTGTTTACTGACAATACATTTTCTCTATAATTCGTGAATCTTTTTTCCATCAATGTTCAAATTTTCTGTTCGTTTATTTCTTCATGTTCCACACAACCAAGTGCTTTCGTACAGTCAGTGAAGTATGAATATTTTTTTTTCACCTTTATAGCTTTTTCTGAAAGAGTCCTGAGGATGCATATGTCATTGTTTGGACCTTTTCCTTCTGCAAATCCTCACTGTTCTTCACTCATTTCTGATTGAAACTTTTTTCTTATTTTTCTCATAATTATAATAGTTAAATTTTTTGTCACATGACTCATAAGACTTATGGTGCGACAGTCTTTACGCGTTTAAGTGCCTGTTTCTTTGGCAGAGCAATTAATATAGATGTTAATAGGTCATTAGGAAATGTACCTTCTATTATGAATGTCATTTAACAATTTTGTTGTTTTTTTAATTGCAAAATATCCCAAAACTTCAGTTTCTAATAATGGGATGTTTATCTGGCCCAGGTGCCTTTGTTTTCTTCGTGTGATACAATGTCCTCTCAGCTGCTGCGGTCAGTACTGGTGGGCCTTCACTGTTGTCCTGTAATCCTACTACTGGTCTATTATCATCATGCAGTTCCCCCAAGTACTCTGTTCATCTTTTAATTATGTCAGTTTGCACTCTTAATATTTCATCTTTTTATTTTTATTTTACACACCCAGTGATGATACATCTCTTCTTCCCTGGTAATAATACCGTGATTGTTTTCCCAATGTCTGCTTAGTATACTCTGATTAAATTTACAATTAACAAATGATGACTGGTGCACAAGAGTAAGTACAGTCACTCATGGTGCGTTTTTTTTTTTGGTTCTACATTACTAATGAATCTTGTGTACGCTTTTTCTGAATGAGCTGCAAACGTTGATCGTTATTTTTGGTTTCTCTATGCCATCGTTCTATTTTGGCGTGGTCATTCTAGCTGGTCTGTGTTCATTATCTGTCTTCAGCCTTGCTGCGTGTCTCAATGGCTACTAGTGCATTTTCCTCAGATAGCCAGACCATCTCCGGATTTGCTTTTTAATGAATTTCTTGACTGGTTTCTGCCCTCGTCTTCTTGTAGTGTTATTATTTGGGATTATATTTCTTGTTGTTACTTTAGCATCTCTTATAAGACATTTAATCTACATGATGGGTGTGCGCTCATAGGTTTTAGTAAGAGTCTTGTTTGACGCTAGTACTAGCAAGTTCGCTGTAAAATAATTCTTATTAGATTTGCCTTAGCAGATACAAAAGTTGGTTGCGTATCTTTTACAAAACAGTGCAGAAGCAGCCCCAGCAGTTTTTGTCTGTTGTGAATTTTCTAATGAAATTTACGTTTAGTAGTTTGTCATTGTTCTGGACGGTCGGCTTTTTGATACCACTGTCGAAACCAACGGGAGGCGCAAGGCCCGCAGTTGGGATCAAATCCAGCTCTCTTGCATTACGAAGCGCGTTCGCAACGTTAGTAGGTATACCAGTACCATAACTGTTTTAATATTCCCCATGTATTACATACGCTTGCAGGATAAATAAAATAACAATAATACTATAAATGAGTGACGTTCAACCCAGCCACGCCCACACAACAAGCTATATACACCCGTGACACAAAGTGCCACTTTTCGGCACATGTCCTAGAAACACCGTTCAACACTAAGGTTATATTAGGGCCCCGACTACAGCCATGTTTGATCCCAGCTGCGGCGATTCGCCAGCAGACTGCCTTGCGTTGGTTTCGAAAATGATATCGAAAGCTGACCGGCAATGGCAAACTACTGAACGTAAAATTGCCCAAGTAAAATCTAAACCAGCTAAGAAATTGCGAGACTGGTTTTGCAACAGACTCAACTAACAAGAATAATTAGAGCCGTCTATATCATAAACACATTGCAATATATTCATTCACAGCTAACGGACTTGAACTACGAGCCAACCTACGGGTACTTAACGTCACCTACACCCAAGATCTGGAGGTCCAAACATCGTCCACATTTCAAAATCACGCGCGGCTCTTCTGCCAAGACGTAAGTACATACGAGTACATTTGTGTCATTTATATCTGTTTCTTCGTTAACGTCATCTACCCTGTTGCAGGGAGGGGGCAAACCAGGAAAAGAATAGGAATTAAGGAAGAAATTATTGCACTAAAACAATGGGAGCTGCGTGTCTAAGAAGACGCACACTAAAAACATACGATGGACATAACGGTACTGAAATCCCCTGCTCTTATTGTGGAAGACGTTTCTTAACTCGGGTGAACAAATCTAGTGAGACTCGCCGTGGCCAAGGGCTATGAGTTGTATGTCTCCCCATAGCATAAACTAACATCATCGCTTGAAAAGGCATAAAGGTGCCATTAAAAACCATAATTACAACAACAACAGTAACGACAACAATAATAACAAGAACAAGCAGTTTCGTTTTCAAGTCATTTCCCCCCCCCCCTCCCCCGCCGCACCCCAAACCCTACCCTCACCCCATCTTCCCACAGCCCCCATCAACAAAACAGTAAACTAAAGGACCAATCTCAAGCAATTGGATCATTGGGCACGCAGTGGTGAATCTGTTCGTTAGCTGGTTTTAGTTCTAGCTTCACGTCAAAATGATCAACTAACAGCGTGAACAAGCTGAAACTGGCTCAGTCTCGGAAGAGCCGGTAGCATACATATGCATTAAATATATGAGGCAGTTACTACAGCTGTCAACACTATCAGTCAACCCTAGAATTGCAGTTCATTCAAAACTGAAGCAGCAATTGCAACAAATCAGCAGTTGCACACGCAATATTGCATAAGGCTTCACAGTTTTTTTTATATATTTGTAGGCCAATAGGTACTTGATAGGCGGTGTCAATACAACACCGACCAATTGTCCATTTCATGATGATTCATTGTACCATTTTAAGCTAGGTGGAGCTGAGAGGGATGTCAGTAACGCTGCAAGCCACTTTCAGAGCGTCACTTTCTTCAAGACACTCCAAACACTATTTCTTTCCGTAGCTAATTCGCCAGCTCCGTGTACTTGCATAGCTAATACATCTTCAGTGTCATATATCTACATTCGCGTAGGTCGATCTCTTCCATGTATTCCACTAACTGCACCCCCCAGACCACTATGGCGAATGACATGTTCAAAATACTGCAGCTTTCAGGAGAAGATGGTATCTACGAGCCACTTCTCCTTGCTGTTCATGTAAGGTCGATGATAAATATTCCATCTCCATACGAATTCGAATACAAGGTCTTTTGCCCATATGCAAATGTCCCGTCTTAAGATGGTCCCTAAGACTAAAGTGGGTTTAAAAAAATGAAACCACAGTCAAACTGTGGGAACCGCTGTAGTTTGGCGGCTAGACGCTCGCCTGCAGATCGGAAGGAAATGGGTTCAGGTCCTGACGGGGGTCGGACTTTTTTCAACAATGACCTTAGCTCCCAGGTCGACCACCGTTGAATGGGTAACAAGTGCAGTCCTGGGAAGTTAAGGCGGCCAGCGTGATGCTAACCACATCATCTACCAAGTGATGTGTGGTCTTTAAACTGGATGTGTGAGATAGATATTAAGTTAGTTTGCATAATAAGTTAGTTCCATAATCTTCACAGAATGTTGCACACAAAAAATGTCCCCGTATATGTTCGTTGTCTGCGATTGTACACACTACAGACGAGACACAGAAACGGACTGAGCAAAAATCAACTAGCATACCATATTCAACAAGGCAAAAACATCTAATGAGAATCGCTTGCTGATAACATTCAGTGAAGACTTTAAAGTGAGTGAACGAGTGAGATTTAACTCCACCCGGACATCCACCAAACGTTAAACACCTGATGATACAAAATGCTACCATGCGGATGAGCATCCCCAGGGAGAGGTCGCAAAAACCCCGTTTAACCCATAAGTTGGGTTTTATTAGGATCACGGCACTGGCCAGGGTGGGGCTTTAAAACAACACAAATTTGCGTCCGACATTGGGACTCAGTATTATGATGACAACTGTAGAGAAAACGTCGGAGCAGATACTGGGTTGTTTAGATTAAATGATTTTTGGGACAATTAAAGTGTGTTGACAATAATCATATTGTGTAAGAACAGACAGTACAGACTTGAAATATATCTAACTATAGATGAAGAAATTCTATATGCTGAGCGTGTATCGTGACAGATTTTTTGAATGCGGCGTTGACCAGTTCACGTAAGTATGATAGTTTTAAGCAAGTGACGTAGAAAGCTATTTGGCTTATGGTTGCGTTATAAAGTGTTGCTTTTCGTTTTCAATTTCGACATTGGATTTTTATGCTTCTCAATTGATTTATTACGAAGAAATTGACTTCCGATGCAGTTAAGTTGGTCTAGTATTGAGACAGCTAGCAATCCCAATCAGCACAAAAAGACATCTCATACAAAGCATATTTATTCTAACCCTGTGTTATCAGAGCCAGAAGTAGTCACTCACAACAAAACATGAACGAAATGTCTATATATCATCATCAAGTGCCTTGTCGTCTCACGCCTCTCCACAATCTGCCATCTGCTGCTGCGTGGAGCAGTTCGAGTGTTGACATACCGCCGCCATGTCATGACAAAATACTGTCAAGGATGTTTTCACGCTGTCTTCCCCTGTTTCTCTTTCCATAGATCTTTCCAGTGTTAACAACATGTTCCATTTTCCAGATTCTCATAACAACACCAAAATTAGGACCATCTCTTTCTGACGTTTGTGATACGTTGTCTTGGAGCATTCGCTTAAACATATTGGTTGCTCTTCTTAACTTTCCAAAGAACTCTAATTATTTCTTTGCAAAACCACATCTTCGAGATATTGTTTGGCTTGTATTATATATATATATATATATATATATATATATATATATATATATATATATATATATATATATATATATATATATATATTTATATTATATATATATATATATATATATATATATATATATATATATATATATATACACACACACACATACACAAATACGTAAATGGATTTGATTTATATGATAAGTATATTCTTAGATTTACTTTTTTTTATTTGATTTGCTTTTCGCCTCAGCCAATACAATATGCGAGAAAAATTATACTTATTCTTGTATATCCCCAGTAATTATTATGTTCATCGCTGGGCTTTTTAGTATCATTATTTTGATTGTTGCTTTATTAAATATTAAAATCTTATCCACATTCTCAATCAGTCACTCAGGTGCCGTCTCCACAGTGAGGGTTGACTGTAATGGATCTCCAGAACACTCTGTCTGTTGTCCTGGTTATAAACTCTCTCAGACTGCTGCCCGTCCATCTCTTGATGTTGTCCACTCACTTGATTCCACCGTGTAGCCACCTCTTGCTTTTTTGTCTGCGCCTTTCTCTCCAGTGTGGTGTTTGAAAGCGTATTATATCTGTTTATATGGCCAAAGTATTTCAGTCGTCTCTCTCTCTCTCTCTCTCTCTCTCTCTCTCTCTCTCTCTCTCTCTCTCTCTCTCTCTCTCTCTCTCTCTCTCTCTCTCTCTTTAAATTTCTTTTTGTAATTATCTTTTCATTTCTAGCCTTTACAGAACCTCTGTTTTGGACTTTTTTTTTTGTCCTTGAAATATTGCCTATTCTTTTGCATATCCCTACCTCTAGTTAGATTTTTTAGTTAGACGTTTATTGTCCATGTTTCTGCGCCATATAGCAGGACTGAGCAGACATAACATTTGGCGATTTTCATTTTTAGTGTGTTGTTTATTTTTTCTAGCTGTCAGTAATTTGCGCATCTTATTGAAGAGTTTTTGCCGTAGATATTTCTCTGTTTGATTTCTGTTTCGCTTCTTCCATCATTAATTGCTGCGTGTCATAGATTAGAAAAATAAATTAGTAGTAGTAGATTTTTGCCCAACTAGGACATCACCCAAGCGATAAACACAAGATGACACAATGTGCCACCATGTGGATGTGGATCAACATGGAGAGGTCCCAGAAACCGCGTTTAGCCATTAGACCATATTTATGGTAGGGCTATATTGCGGCCCCTGGCAAGAGCCAGGGTGGGGCTTCAAATAACGAAAAATTGCATCTCACAAGGAGATGACTGGATTACCAGAAAAAAAAAAAAAAAAACATTGCCACTTGTTCAAATAGGTCTCCGTTTACTGTGATGTTCACTGGTGGCTGCTATTTTTCATCGTTAATTAATCCACATTCTACATTGTACCCATTGAATAACTAATAGGCCACATGGAACCCAGAACGAATAAATGCAACTTGGAAAACCTAATGTGTTCGCAGGGGTGGCCTGGTCCTTAGCCTTGTTTGGCAGCTTATTTAGTAGGAAAGCTCCGTCCTGTGCTCAGAGTACTACACTCTTGCATCATGCTTCATTTCAACCACTACCAACTATTGTCCCTTTATTGCGGCCCTGTGCTTGTGTTATTGACCTGGCTTGCCACTCTCGGCGCCGCCATGGACTTTGATACCAAAGCATCTATGTAACACAATACATTACTATCATCTAGTTATACGGAAATACGTCAACAATACCGGTTTTTCTTTAGCAACATTACAGCAATGAACAGTTAGTGTTGGCACATCCGACAGCTGCCTTGGCTATTTTTGCTTTTTGTGTGCAAGCTTCAAGATTTAGCAGGCAGTGCAAAATTGTTGGCTAGTTTTCAAAGTTTTCACACTGAAAGGCATTTTGTTTGATCTCACCTGGCAAGTAAACGGAGCCATTATGGAGTGACGGATCTCGCGTGATGCTGAAATCTTGACTACCAAACAAGGAGAATCAATGAATGAAGGAGCGGATTGGCTTGCTGACATGGCTACGGCAGGTACAGGGCAAGCAATGGACCGGGCCGATCTTCTCAATGCTCTCAAGGAGGTATGACACGTGAATGATTCAGACAGCGCTGAGTCGACAATATTCAAAAGACTACAAGAACGTCAGGTCAATAGAGGTATTGCAAGACATGAAGAAATTACAGATAGCCAAAGAAGAAAAGTAAACCAACACAGAACTGGTGTTAGGAGTCGCCAAACGCTGAGGGATATACTGAAGATGGGATCGGAGGGCTTGTGGACTTCTCCGATGTGCAGTGAGGAAAATGTGTCGATTAACTAAGAAACTAACTATGAATATAAATTGCAGCTTGGTAGCATAAAGAAAGGAAAGACACGCTGATAGTAGGCGACCATTTCGAAGAGGTATTCCAAAAGGAGGAAAGAACCCTTTATGGGCCAGTGGATCGGATTTCCTGTAGCAACATAAGAATGTGAGTGGTGGACCATCTCGCAGCCCTAAGGAAGAATGTAGGATGTAAATCGTGGACCGTCTCGCAGACTTAATTCAGAAAATAGGACGTGAGTCGTGGACCATCTCGCAGCATTAAGGAAGAAAACAGATGTGAGTCATGGACTATCTCGGAGCCCAATGAAGAAAATAGGATATGATTTGTGGACCATCTCGCAGCTTTAAGGAAGAAATTAGGACGTAAGTTGTAAACTTTTTCGGAGCCTTAAGGGAGAAAATGAGGGGTTTTGAACGGAAATGCTATAGAATGATAATTAGAATACTATGGACCAGGAATGCAATAAATACTGACAACCTAAAAGATCTAAATAACAAGGAAGGTTATCTAGTTTTCTTGTCTCGAAAACTTAAATATTTAACAATAGCAAGGACCAGGGTCGATACGAAAGAATAGTAGCAGAAGGCATGGTGTCAGGAAGGAGGGTCAGGGGCCGACCAGCATGAAGGTGGGCACCAGATATTAGTAACATTCTGAGTAGAAAAATGCACAAGGGGGAGATCCAGTGAAAGACCGAGGTACTTTCAGGTAGGCCATGAGAATGCGACGTTCTGAAAAGTACCTGGATCATTAGGGCTAATTAGATGTGTAAATATAGACTTCTGTGTTAATAGACCAATCCACACTCGGTGGGTAATGTGGTGATGGTAAATAAGACAGCCTTCCCCCCCCCCCTCCCCTGATTCCTAGCTGTCATCGAGTATGGACTGGACTATACAAAAAATGAGCCCAGGGCGAATCACCCCCGAGAAATTTTGTCTGACGATATCAAATCGTCAGGCCATGTTTGTTTGCAACTCATCTGATTTCTGAGTGCCAGATTTTTCAGGTAAAAGCCTGGAAAGGAAGAACGGCAAGCACGCACTTGCATTTGATATGCCCCACCCACTTTTTGTAATTAGTAAGTTCCTATCCATAACAATATCCTTTATTTGACACAGAAACAATCCTCTCCGAATCCACTTCTACATTGTCTTCCATGGAACTGTCATAGAAGGTCTGACCTCATCAATTATAGCGGTAATCCGCCAGTTTGGCCAACCTGTTTACTATCTGACATTTTTGGCTTACATTGTTGGCGATATTTTGGTTTTACCCGAGGAGTTGCCAGTTGGACCGTCTGTGTTTCCAACTAACATCACAACTTTGGCTTCCTCAACTCTCTACTCGTCAATGACATCCTTACATGACACCGCCCTGTCTTCAGCGTCAACAACAGCCATTTCAACTCAGTGTAAGTGATTTTTAGTCGGTGAATTGTTCGTCTATGTTCTGTGATAAATAATGAATACTATGTGATATAAAATATAAACCATCCGTCTTTCGTTCTTTCTTAATTTCTTTCTTTTTTCTTTCTTTTTCTTTCTTTCTTTTTCTTTCTTTCTTTCTTTCTTTCTTTTTTTCTTTCTTCTTTCTTTCTTTCTTTCTTTCTTTCTTTCTTTCTTTCTTTCTTTCTTTCTTTCTTTCTTTCTTTCTTTCTTTCTTTCTTTCTTTCTTTCATTCTTTTTTTTATATGTTGCTTGAAGACTGTAAAATGGGATGGAAAGCTTTGTTGTAAGTTATTATTATTATTATTATTATTATTATTATTATTATTATTATTATTATTATTATTATTAATTCCTAGTGTTCCCCTCCAGGACAACAGCAGTAGTAACACCTCAAGGATAAGAATCAAACCAGTTCAAATCCTGGAAACCCAATTCACCTGATTAGCCATGCAAAGTAAAGACATATTACCAGGCCCTCAGACGTAATGGGTATATATGGCTAAAACTATTGTGTATCCACTAGTCGGTATTCAGAGGGACATATGCAACAACATGCTAGCCGCTATTACTTCCCAGAACTGTACCATGTATCCATTTGTGGCTGAGTCGATAAAGGAGCCAAAGTCATCTTTGACAAAAATCCGGCTACCTTAGGACCCGAACCCAAGACCTTCGATCCGCGGGCAAGCGTTTAGCCGCTACACAACAAGGGCTCTATGCAACCATATATCACGTTTATATTAGAGCACCACAAAGCTGCTGCGACGTAACCTGTATAACCAGTAGTAGTCCTGTGTGGGTATGTGTCCTGCTTGTGTTCTAGCATTGATCTTGTGCTAGGGCTTTAGTTTTGTGTGTGTGTGTGTGTCTATGTTTCCCTTCTCGGATTGTTCTATGCAGAAACTGAACTCCTTGTCCCTCGTTCAGATGCTCTTCGACTTCAAAGAAAACGTCCATTCTATGTAGGTTTGCATGGTCGATCACAATGGAAAGGTCACGGGTAGTGGGCATACTTTGGATCTTTTCTCCACCCACATCGGCGTAGTGGGTAATAAACAGGCAGGCATTTTGGCTGGACCTGCAGCAACAGATGGTGAAGTGATATATGACAAAGCAGATGTCGTCAATGCCCTTCGGGAACAAGCAACGGAATCAGTAGAGATAGAAGATTATTATGGCCTGGAGAGAATGAGGTATCTGGGTGTACCCAGATGGTCTGGCTAGCTCACTACACTCAGAGGTAAGGCAAGACGGACATATAACCAGATTGTGATCGGTGCCACCAGTATTGGAACTCTGCACACTGGCTACTGAAGATGAGGACGGAGCATGCATAAAATGCCCCTAGAGCTATAATGTCAGTTCTCGACTCAACACAAGGTTGATCACAGAGAACGCGTGCTAGGACTAGTAGAAGAAGTGTGAATAGCTTTTGCCTAGAGCACAGGTTTTAGTGACTCCCCCCACCCCCTTTCCTCCACCCTGAAAGGGACAGGCTAAGCACCTTTGTTATATTTTACATGGGAGGTTCAACACTCCCTAACCATACATGCCATTTCAGTTTCCAAAGCTTCATTTATTCATATTCAATTTGTCCGTTACTGGTACCATCAGAAACAGAACATTTCGCTTGCTGCTTAAGATACGGACAGGGCTCTTATGGGAGTGTCCCGAGTGCTACGATGTCGATACTTAATTCAACATTCACCATTCTTGTTTATTAACATAAAATTTAAAAAAAAAAAAAAAAAAGACTTTAGTTGCGTAACCTTACAGGTCGTTGCAGAACCAACATCAGCATTTTTTTGGATGCCACTGTTTTTCTAAGCAAATTTACGTTTTAATAGTTTACCAAAACCACTAAAAGGTCAGCTTTC
>CAJHNH020000934.1:37500-57500 GCA_905116865.2 Candidula unifasciata | reverse complement strand
CAGACACAGATACACATGCAGCCACACACACAGACACACCTACAGACACCTAATGGCACACACACACACTGACACACATAGACACACACAGAAACATACACACACACAATACTAACACAAGCGCAGACGCACAAATACTCGCACAAACACAAACACGCAGACGCACACACACACGCACACATTATCTAGAAGACGAATACATAAATACACATGAAGCAACACACAGAGAAACACACAGCCACAGACACACGCGCAGAAACACCTAAACAAGATAGATACACTGAAACCGACAGACACTCGCACAGACAAACACACAGCCACACCCACTTATATGCACATACAAACACACACATAGACACACACCTACAGAAACACACACAGCCACACATACAGATACACATACACAAATACACACACAGACACACACCCACAGACACACAAGAGAGAGAGACACGCACACACACACAGAGAGAGAGAGAGAGAAAGAGAAGCTAAATTTAAAAAAACAGACACACAACAGGATAACAGATACATAAACAGACAGCTAGACACACAGACATATTGACAAACAAACTGACTGATATACTGATAGACTAGCAGGCAGACATACTGATGGACTGACACACTGACAGAATGGTTGCCTAATCGACAGACCGTTAAATCGACAGACTGATTGATCGGTTAATCTATTCTTTGATGGAAAGAGTAAATGAGCACTATGTTGTTTCAGTTAACACAATGGTATACAGCGAGAAACAGTCCGTTCATAGACAGCTTCCGTGTCTGCGACCTCATATCCTTCAAGTGAGTTATGTATTTTGAATGCTTCTTTGTGAAAGAGTGTTCTATCATAGTATACATCCCCCTATAGGTAAGCGTATAGTTTATATATTGTAAATATCTCAAGTCGTGGCCTTAAAAGTTCCGTTATCGTAACTGTTTCTTATTACAATAAATGGTGGGCAGAGTTCGTAGCCATGTCTGTCCACAAACTTCTGTTTCGTTTCGTGTCAATCATTTCTGATTTTCTTCCATGTAATGATAAAATGATTTATACACATGGAGAAGAGAGCTGGAGAATGAAGTTAGAAAGATGGAGAGGACATGGGAGAGCTCCATGCAATGGCGAAGGATAGAACGACTTGGCGTGAGTTGGTTGAGGGCCTATGCTCCAATGGGGGATAGAAAGGCAGAAGAAGAAGAAGAATAAGAATGACAGAAAACTGTTCAACATCTATTATAGTCTACGTCCGCCACTTTCCCTTCTAGCATATTTGTTGTCATGACATGTTTCAGTTTTCCCCCATCTCTCGATGAACTCAGTGTCTTTCTCTGATGCAAGTAATATGTGTTTTTTTTAAGTAAGTAAGAATAAACTCACAGGGAGCAAGTACAGCGGGGATCTACAGTCATCAGTAGAAATTATCCTCTTTCGACACACGTTTCGGCCCACGATTCCTAAACGTATTCGGAGGTGGGCCCACCTGAGTTCATGAAGCTCAGGGCTGCTTCCCCGCTGCACGGAATTACCGGATGGTGTTACACTTTCGGCCAGAGACAAGACGACTTAGTGGTTTCGAAGGAGGTACTGTGAAATAAGAAGCCGCCACGGCAGCGTAATTAGAACAGTCCGCATGCCTGGACGACCGAGCGACAAGCTTACTTTGGTTTACCGGACACATTTGGACTTTTATTAGCAGTTGGCAGAGGAACACTGGCAAACAATTCGGACACGATGGACTTTCAAAGGGATAAGAAACTCTTTTCCACTAGATACCCGGACCAGCTCACCGAGGCCCGTCCCCTACGTTGTTGCGCTGCGTCCACAGCCAGCTGGATGCCCTTTCGGCCACCTCACCAAGTTTTTTGAGTGCCCGTTTACGTTCATTACCGCGCAATCCTAACTCTTTTACCACATTGTAGAGCGAAGTGGAAACGAGGCCTCTCGCTCCCACTTCGACGGCAAATACCCGCACTGTGTAAGCCTCGTTTCTCCTCAAACCGGCTGCTAAATCACTGTACTTCTCGAGCTTGTACAAATGATTCTCCTCCATCCGCGACTCAAACGGGACAGTCAACTCAATCAGAATGAGCTGCCGTTTTTGTGCAAAAATGGAGAACGATGTCCGGTCGCAGGCCGGTTTTACGGATCAACTCGGGATACCGTTCATGGCCTGGCAGATCAACCGCCAGTAACCAGTCCCTCGCAGAGTCTAGCACAGATGGAGCGAATGCGTTTTTGTTGACATTACCTTTTGGAACCTGCCCAGCCTTGAGGAAACGAATGGGGGCGATACTAGAACTGGCTCTGGCATTAGCCCTCATTCTAGCCTGGTCGACAACGGCTGCTAACTCCTTTAGCACCTTGTTGTGGCGCCAGGTATATCGGCCTTGACCTAGAGCTTTCCTGCACGCGGACAGGACGTGCTCAAGAGTTTGCTTTGATTTGCACAACGGGCAAGTCGGATCGTTGGTCGCAGACCATTTAACCATGTTAACACCGGACGGTAATACATCGTACGCCGAACGAACGATAAAGCTCAGTCGCAGCGGGGTCATCCGCCAGATCTCACCCCATGTGAGTATTCTCGGCAATGCGCTCTCCAGGCTGACCCAATGGCCCTGCTGCGACTGCTGGGCTGCTTTCTGGACCCGAACCTCGTTTTCGTTGTCCCTCACCGTTTGTATCACCATGTCTCGGCGCTCTTTGGCTGAGGCCTTTGACCACCAATTGACTTTCCCGTGCCCTAGGCCTCGACGGTCGGTTTGTGTGTAACCCATTACCTCCTTCAATTTTAGTGCGTTCTGAGCAGATTCAATCGCATCGAGGACCCTCCACTTCTGGCCAGTCTTTAGAGCGGGCTGGACAGCGATGACATTTGGGTCTGAGGACTCGCGCAAAAGCATGGCGAGCCTAACTTTGCCGACTTTAAACTCTTCGGTTATTGACTTGAACGGAAGTACCAGCTTAGCCTGTTTACAATACAGAGCCACGTCGGTCAGACAAGGCGGTGCTCCAATCCACTTTCTTAAGGCTGTGTTGATTTTTTTCTCCATGGCTTCAACTGCAGTCATCGTCACCTCGTAGACTAGCAGTGGCCATAGGAGCTTTGGAATCAACATGAATTGGAGACACCATACCTTGAATTTCCCGACCAGCCTGCATCGCTCGATCGCGAGCAGGCCTGTAGCAAGTGACTCATGTATTCGCCGGACTTCCGCTCTGTCAGATAACTTCGAATCGTAGACGCGACCGAGGCTCTTCACCGGTTCCTCCAGAACCGTAGGGATCTTGTTCCTTGCCACCGTAAAACTGGTCGCCGAAACCTTGCCCTTATGGATTGACAGACTCCTCGACTTCTGCGGTTTAAACTGCATACCGCTCCATTGGACCACCGCGTCCAATCTATTCAGGATCGTGCGGGCAGACTCCTCGCTGCCCGTTATAATAGTCGTGTCATCCATAAATGCGCGCAGTGGCGGCAACCAGTGATCCCCTATTTGAAGGCCCAGTCCGTAGCCGGCCGCCCCGTCTAATAAGATCTGCATTGCCATGACAAACAGTATGGGTGAGATCGTACACCCCATAGCTATCCCAATCTGCAACTCAGTCCACCTCGTGGTAAACGTCGAGGTAGAGAAGCGCAAAGCGAACTTGGAGAAATATTGCTCGATCATTTGACTGATCTGTGTCGGTACGTGAAACATGTGAAGGGCTCGCCACAGTAGCCTATGGGGGACTGCCCCGTAGGCGTTGGCTAAGTCCAACCATATAACGTGCAAATCGGTTCTCTCATGCTTGGCTCTCTGGATAGCCTCCCAGATCATGGTCGCGTGTTCAAGGCACCCAGGAACGCCTGGAATACCACCCTTCTGAACACTCGTATCTATGTACTTGTTAGTCATCAGAAACTGTGTGAGCCGGCGAGCCATGACTGAGAAGAATATCTTACCCTCAACATTCAACAGCGAGATGGGCCTGAATTGGGAAAGACTCTTCGAGTCCTGCTCTTTGGGAATGTAGACCCCATTTGCCTTTGACCACTCTGGACATATGTGGTTGCGGATCCACGCTTGTCTCAACAAGACGTGAAGCATTTTTAGGATTTTCGGGCAACGCTTGTAAAGAACGTACGGGACACCGTTCGGACCTGGGGCAGACTTGCCGCTGGCTTTTTCAACCTCAGACCAAAGGGGAGGTACCATTTTAAATGGTACCTTCGGCACCGAAGGCTGTTTGAGACCGCTAAGGATCTCTGGATTGTCCTCGAGAGGCTCTCTCCTCTTTTTATCAGAGTACATCTTGCGTAGATGTAGCTCTAGTTCTTCCTGACTGACAACCAGAGTCCCAGACTTCGGTTGCTCGAATAGACCTCGGGCAAACTGATACGGGTCCCTAAAGAATTTCTCTCGCTCCCTTTTGGTTCTTCGTCTGTTGTTACAGAAACGCTCGGCGCGACAGAGGGCACTGTGTTTGTTCTTTAAATGCACCCACACTTCGTACAGCCCCTCCCGTTCGCTGCCCGTAGCGGCTTTGAACCGTTTTCTGAGGGCATACATCAGAACTGAGATATTCAAAACAAGGTTGCAGAAACATACACTATACTTTGCAACTGGAACTTTTCGCTTGCTGCTGAACATGAGGATGGAGCGCTTATGAGATTGTCCTTAATGCTGTGATGTCCATTCCTAATTCCTTATTCAACATGCATAACAACCCGTTGTATCACGTCAGATGACGGCCATGAGGGCTGGCTCAAGTACTAAAAAGCATTCGGCTATCTTGCATCAGACACGGGTTTGAATTCTCAGTAAGGATATGGATTCTTTGGGGCCAAATCCTGATCTGCAAATCTATACCGACAACAATAGCCGTAGAGTGAATTAAATGAACCTTTTTCATGCCTTTAGTCTATTGGGCGTATAGGGCTAGCTGCATATTTTAAACCAATCGACACTTGGTTGATAATGTTGTTAACATCACATCGGCAGCCTTTACTTCCCAGGATTTCGTCTGGTACCCATTTATGCGTCTACCTGAGAGCCAAGGTCATTTCTGCAAGGGGGAAAAAAAAGGTTTGGCCCCTTCAGGATGTGAACCCACGACTTTCACATCCACATGTGAGCATCTAGTCCCTTCAGCACGATGGCTCTCAATAAAAAGAGTCATGTTAGTTTTCCTAAAGGGAGGGGGGGGGGGGTGGGGAGAGGGGAGGGGCGGACAGTCATCATGTTTATTTTTTTTTCATAGTATCATGAAGTTGTCAAGCCGTTTGCCTCGCGCACTGAGGGTCGTAGGTTCGTTTCTCGGCTTCGACCTTCAGTTTACGAGTGCAATTTATAATGAGATCCCTGGGGTCGTCGCTGGATCTACAGAGTTTGTTCTGTGTGCTACGCTCTCAGCACGCAGCTGGCTGTTCTACGGTAAAAGACTGGGTGATATGGAATAAAACCCGGTGCAATTAAATCGATCCTTTCAAGTTTAACCTCTACAAATGATTGCAAGATTTAATTTCAAATTTTTTTTATAAGAGGCGAGTTATGTTACCATACACACCAAAAATGAAATATTAATAATTTACATTACTAGTTCAGTTGATATGTTTTGTAAATATATTCTTGTATTTTATACAATCAGCCCAAGTCCTACAGGGGTGACGTTCTCCCTACAGTTTGATACGCCACTGACCGACAACTTTGCTCATGCAGTCCGCACGTTTCTGGAGCTGAAGGCCCCGAAGGTTTCTGTCCCTGATCATAATCTGTTGGACGTGGGTCATTTGTTGTTAATAATGGACAGGTAAGTAAAAGAAACTCACTCACAAAGAGGGCTGATTGCCCACAAGAGAAAGAGATTATATATATTCTTTGGAGATGTGATGAGAAGATGACAACTGGAGTACATCCTGACGGTAGGAACGCTGGAGGGGAGGAGAGGCAGAGGGAGACCTAGAGAACAGATTCTGGACAGTTTGACATAGTGGTATGGAGGATTATCTAAGTCAGAGTTGACTGAAAGACAGAAGGTTGTGGATAGACATGAATGACTGCCAACGACACACGGCATGAACATTCAGAAGAAGAGGAAGTAAAAGTAATTAGCGCTTGTATCATAGTGGCTTTCGCACTTGAATGTTGAGTTAAGTTAAGTTGAATGTTGAGTTAAGTTAAGTTGAATGTTGAGGCAAGGTAAGTTGAATGTTAAGTTAAGTTGAATTTGAGTTAAGTTAAGTTGAATGTTAAGTTAAGTTAGGTTGAATGTTAAATGTTGAATTAAGAACCGACATCGTCTTTTTCTTTAAATTCACCTGTTGTAAACATAGCGGGCATTCTGGTCGTTGAACCACTTCTGGACTTTCTTGCAGGCTAAATGTGATGAGAGCGACGTTCTGCAAATGACCTGCTAAATGATGATGATCTACCATTTTAAGAGCAGTGTGGGATACTCTTGGTGTTGATCACAGCACCCACCGAGTCGTTGTGTTTAGAAAGTATAGGTCTACAACTATCTACAGACAACTAATGAGGGCGTGGAACAAGTAAAGTAAAAGTAAAGATTCCTTTTCACGCCTGTAGGCGCATCGGGAATATGGGAAAAGCACCCATATTTTTACAGACCAGTTGGCACTAGGTGAGTAATATGGTCAGCATTACCCCGGCCGTCTTTACTTTTCCAGGACGTACATGCTTGTACCCATTTTAGCATGGAATAATTTACTTTATTTGATGGACATGTGAGTCTTGGGACTTGAGAGTTAAGTTTTCATTTCTGGTGCAGTCGCCACTAGCTATACAGCCTGGGATTGTCGTTTATGCCCTTGTGAATGACGTTTAACCCCCACCAAGATAGCCATTGGGATAAAAGTAACTCTGGTACAGATCCTAGGAACGCCGTTCAACCGTTAGGTTATATTCGACCCCCCGACTACAGTCTTTGTGGGGCTTTACGATAATAACAACAAATTGCGTCCCATATTAGGGCGAGGTTATGTCACTTGTTTGCCCTTGGCACACACAGACACACATTTTATCTCCACCTCTTATTGATGAATCAATCCGGGTCTTCTACATGAGACTATGTCACAAGACCACCAGCAACTCATCTTCACTTTTGCTTATCGTGTGTATTTCCTCAGTAATTTAATTTCTGTTCATTGTTATTGAAATCAGGTTTAGGATAGCTATTTCGTCGACCACTGCTGCAGACAGAACCTTGGACCACTCACTGTTGTCACCGACTATAATTCCACCTGTGTTCTTCAGTTCCGGCGAAATGGCGTCCTCGATTGCAACAACGCAAGCTTCACCAAATACAAGTATGTACAGGGAAATAACTCTTATTAGACGTGTATTTCTGAGACATTAAACAGTTGTAAACCCTTTTAATACATTCAAAGACAAATCCGTAAATTTTCAAATGCAGCAAACACGCGTATAACTGTATTTGTGAAACGTTAAAGTGAGAGAGAGAGAGAGAGAGAGAGAGAGAGAGAGAGAGAGAGAGAGAGAAGGGATAGGGAGAGAGAGAGAGAGAACAAGAGACAGACAAGAAGCGACAGAAAGAAAGATACAAAAACAAATGTTAACGAGAGGAAGAGAGATTCAATAAGAGAGATATATAATATATATATATAAGATATATATATATATATATATATATATATATATATATATATATAGAGAGAGAGAGAGCGCGCGAGCAGGAAAAACTACCTTATATATATATATATATATATATATATATATAATATATATATATATATATATATATATATATATATATATATATATATGGAGAGAGAGAGAGAGAGAGAGAGAGAAGAGAGAGAGAGAGAGAGAGAGAGAGAAGAGCGAGAGAGAGAAGAGAGAGAGCGCGCGCGCGAGCAAAAACTACCTTTTTTTTTATCAAAGATCATAAATTAGGGCACAAAGTCCCATTTCATATCCGGTCCTTCCAAACAGGCAGCGTTTACACATCTATTGCATTTGATTTATAAAACATACAAATGTAACAATGTTGTTTGTCCATCACGAGTGACGAAGACCACTTTTCATCCAAAGTAGCAATGATTATGAGTAGGAAGGTTGCTGATTAGTCCGAATACGAGCCCGGAAATTTCTTGAGCAGTGCGGACAGTAGGTGAAAGCCGCAGTAAGTGTGGGATTAGCAGTACGGTTCCTTTTAGTCTGCCTCCTTTTCTCCGCCAGTGCAATCTTAGCTGCCTGATAGCCTGATGCACCATGCATGGGGGTTGTACGCCATCCGGAGCAACCTCCCACGTCACTGCGTTGATGCCAAAAGAATTGAGAGCAGGGTTGACTGTATCCTTATAGCGCATTTTCAGACATCACTGGGATCTCATCTCTTGCTGACGTCGCCACAAAATACTTCCTCTGGGAGGCGATAGTCTGGCATGCGGGCGAGGAGACCAGCCTAACGCAGCTGATAATTGTTCAGTATCGTGTGGATGCTAGTCAGGTTTGCCCCGTCAAGGACAACAATATTTAGGATCCTATTTTGGGATCCTATCTTGGGATCCTATCTTGCCATGTGATTCTGAACAGCTTTTTTTAGACAAGTTATAGAAAACTGATTCAACTTTCTAGCGTGGCGCTGATACACAGTCCACGTTCAAGAGGCGTAGAGCAGTATTGGAAGAATTACAGCTCTGTAAACCTTTAGCTTGGTCACAAGGGAGATATCACTTCTATTCCAAACGCTGGTATATAAAGTCTGCCGAAACTGCTGCTGGCCTTTGAGATTCTAGCGTTGATCTCGTCGTTGATGTTGACTCATTAGATATAACATTACTCCTATCTGAGAGAGAAATGTAGCAATATGCAAAGCATGAATATCAAGGAATATACATAAAACATAGACGGAATATGTATACATACTTATATACATTCATACGTATATACATACATAGGTATGTATTATGTACGTAGGTACATACAAACATATATACAAACACTCACACACACTCACGAAAAACACACATATAAATGCATGTATACACACGCTCATACAGACTCGTGCGGAAACTATAATACATAAACACGCATGCATACACAGAGAGAGAGAGTCACACCTGCCCATGCACACACTGTTATATATATTTTCATATACAAACGCTCATCTTCATTTGTAGAAAAACACATCCTGCACACACAAAAACTCTTGCACATACCTGGGTTCATCCGCATGCTAACAGACGAACAACAGATGGATTGATACATATCCCACACGCACACATGTATATATACACATATACACAGACATATACATACGCACATACAACTTTTTGAGACAATATCGGGCTAGAATTAACTTTTATAGAGCTATCGTATCTTCATGGCAAGTGTTGTAACGCCACCGACTTCTCTTCTGATGACATTTTCTAGAAACTAAAGCGATTTACAGAAGTGAAGGGTTAAATGTAGAAGTCGAGAGGATCGACTTTATTGTACCGGGTATTACCCCATATGGCTCAGTCTCTCTTCATAGAATGGCTAGCCACCTGCATGAGCTCCGAAGCTCCGGCGACGATTCCCCAGGGATCTGTGTAAAATATGCACTCATGAACTGAAGGGGCCGTCGTGGAACGAAACCACGACCTTAACTGTGACTGGGAAACGGCTCGACAACTTCGACACAGATGGCTCCTAAAATTAGAGTGCTTTGACTACGAAGACATACACGAAAGAATGTTAAATTCGGTATTCAATGCCATATTATATGAGTTTGCCTTCATTTAAAGTAATTATTTTGTTGTAACTATTGACTTTTTTGTTGTTTACACATGATCCAGTTGTATCATTTGAGTTTGGGCTGGCCAGCTTCGACTTCACGCCCGACCTGTACAACAGCACATCTTACAGATACATATTTTTACGAGATAAATTCTGCAAAGATGTAAGTGTATCTTCTTTTTTCGTCCCCTCTTAAACTACTAACATCTTCTTCTTCTTCTTCTTCTAAACCTACAACTAACAGGGTGAATCTGAAAACTGATGGATGTGTCCTGAGTGCCGTCAAGATAACCCAATTTAGAATTCACAATGTGCGTCAGATACCACTACCTGATAGTGCAGCAAAATGAACACTTGTGAAATTAGATTCCCCCAGAAAAGCTTCAAACTTCACCGTCCGAGACAAAGTTAAAAATCGCATTATCAGATAGACTGGAGGAACAACATCATCCAGCAAAGTCTTTGAAATCTGAGGTTTGAACAGCGGATCACCATCATGGCACACGTACAGTAACCCATAGGGCGAGAATCTTTTAATACTTTGGGTAGATTTTTAACTCCAAATTTTGCCCGGACAGCGCCGTTAGGCTACTCTTTTCGATTTCAAACTGCTAAGGGATTTTTTTTTTACGTGCGCAACAATGCACACGGGCGTCCGATCTCACTACCCAGAGACCAGGAAGAATTACTAGAAGTCCAAGTCCACGTAAAAAAAGATCCCAGCCCTTACCGGGGATTGAACCCTGAACCTATAGCAGTCGGAGCAGACATCATGCCTCGAGACTACGCAGCCCCCCCCCCCCCCCCAGCAAAGACATTGAAAAAGAGAAGATCAAATGGCTTAGTCAACTGATAAGAATGCAGCCTGAACAACTACCAACGCAGGCTTGACACATGCAATTATCTGATGTTAAAGCAAGAGGTCGTTCTAGGAGTAGATGGACTGATGACATTAAAGAGCTTCTACATCGAAAAGAGTTAGCTATTGCTGCCGATCAAGCAATGGATAGCGAACTAGTCCTTCCCACGTCGTTCCCTGTAAAGTGATTTTGGATTCACTACCTTATATCACTATAGTTCCCAGTAAATACAATGCAGTTACCGAGGTCAAACCAGCCCTAAATGGGGTACCAGGTAAAGTCATGGGAAGTAAAGTCGACCGGCGAGACGTTGACCTCATCACGCACCGAGTACCGCTGGTCTGTAAAAATAGGTCTAGCCAGATATGCCAACTACGCTTGAAAGAGTACACATGTGTCCATTACTTACTTTCATTGCAGCAGTGTGCGTATGCAAATACTTTGTTTAATTACATGATGAAAGTCTGTCTTTTAACTTCATACAACTGAGTTGAGCTGAGTCAAGATTTGGCATCACTCGGGGCATTCCCATACGCACTACATCCCTATCCTCAGCAGCCAGCGCAGAGTTCCAATTCTAATGATGCCAGTCGTAGTCTGGTTGTATGTCCGCTTTGCCTTTTACTCTCTCCAGCCCATAATTATCTAGCCTAATTATGGAATGGTGCACATTCATATAATGATACTAAAGCTATGTTTGTCTATGATCACACTTGTGTAACTTGGGTAGGACTGACAAAAGCGACTAAATATCATGCGGTTACTCCAAAATTTCCCAAACCTTTCTTAGTCGCGGCGCCTTTTTTCAATGAATAATTTTCCATCGCGTCCTAACCTAAGTGAAAGGATGACTATTCTATGTAAGAGATTTAAAAAAAAAATATAAAAAAAACGTGTGTATCTTCTAATATTTTGCGGCGCCCCTGTGAAGAGATCGCGGCTCCCCGGGGCCTCGCGGCGGAATGTTTGGGAATCACTGGGTTAGTAGTTACACGCAGTTCGAACTTTACAGCCAACTGGTGACCAAATAATTGCTGTGCCACAATATTAGGCAATGCCCGGCACACAAAGACAGATCTGGCTGTATGGATGGCTGACCGACTAATTGTGATAGTTTACATCGGCGGTCAAACCATCTGGGAGTCTTCCAGCTTGCTGTGAATTGCTCGAAATCGTTCTGATTTAAACAGATGCATTGTGGTTGTCTGAATAAACTTGTCCTTTGCATTGCGTTTGGTGGCACTAAATGGCTTGTGAATCAGACTTCAGCAAATATGTGACGATCTCTCATTAAAATTACTTCACTTGTAGAGCACTAGTCAAGTAGCAAGAAGACATTACTGATGTTTCGATGTTAGCCGCTCGGTTTTGCAGAAGACTTTCTCACTAAGTCCAGTCAAGGGTTATTTACAACAAAAAATTTATATATATATATATATATATATATATATATATATATATATATATATATATATATATATTTAAAAAACTCGATCATTTTCAATCTGCTTCTAACTAGACTCTCATTAGGTCTCTCTCTCTTTTCACTACGGAGAGTCAGCGGCTGCAGTCGTCGTGTCACTGTCCCGAAATCCGCTTTAAGATGAGCTTTGATTTTAATTATTAGTATGGTGTGGTCATCATTATCATCAGGTGCCTGGCTGACTCGCGTGGGCGATCATGCCTCTCCACAACCTGCGATTTACTGCAGCATGTATCATTTCGTGTACCGACACAACCCCATGCCATGCAACAAGACTGTAAAAAATCTTTTCTCGTTCTCTTCCTGTTAAAACTGGATGTATGTAGCAAACAAGAATTCTTTTTCTATCGTTCAATTGCAGAGATATATTGCATAAGATGTTCTTCATTTTATAAAATGCAGTTTTTGCCTGTCCTATTCTGTTTCTAATCTCGATGATACATCTTCCATCTGATGTTAACCATGTGCCCAGATACATACATTTCTGTACATGTCCCAAAATAACACCATTCACTTTTATCACACATTTAGGAATATTTCTTCTCTTTGACACCATCATTGGTCATACTTTATTTTAATGGCCTTTCCCTGTCTCAAACCCCCTTCTCTCTCTCTTCATCTCTCTCTCTCTCTCTCTCTCTCTCTCTCTCTCTCTCTCTCTCTTTGTCTGTCCATGTTTCACTTTCTCTCTCATTTCCCTCTCTCACTCTTCCTCTAAATCTCTCCCCTTATATGTTCATATGTACATAAATAAATGCTGAATTATTCAGTTTTACTGCATAATCTATATTGTAATCATGTTTATTGCAGATGGACTTTTATTTTGCCAAAAGTGACCTGAAGGACTTGTATGATTCATGCATCATTGATGGATTCATGTAAGTTTATATGCATCTTCTGTTCTCTACCGCCGGTCTGAATGCCTCTCTCTCTCTCTCTCTCTCTCTCTCTCTCTCTCTCTCTCTCTCTCTCTCTCTCTCTCTCTCTCTATTGTTTGTTTTAGTATCCAGAAGCTTTGAGTTGTTAACCATTAGGCTTGGTATTATGGATATCGCAACCTTTCTGCCTTGATTCCATTGTAAATACCGTAAATCTGGGAGAAATGTGGCTTTTCTGCCTTCCCCTGACCGGACCACAAGGGGTTCGTCACCCGGTCACCGCGCAATTCGGTTTAGCCAACTACGCTAGAGCGCCGGGCCTCTCTCTCCAAGTCCAAGTCCTTTTGAGAAAAAAAGAAAAGCTCGACCACGTTCAGACTGCTGCTAGCTAGCCCAGGCTGCTAGCAGTCTCCGCCTATATTTGTGGTCTGGGTTATGGTTATTTGCGTCACTTTTGTGACTGTGAGCCTCTCTCTCTCTCTCTCTCTCTATATATATATATATATATATATATATATATATATATATATATATATATATATATATATATATATATTGTGTGTGTGTGTGTCTTAGTCTCTGTGTGTTCAGGAAAAAAAAATAGCATCCCGCTGGTATACAGAGTGAGTAAAAATAAATAACTGTAAGTGAAAAAACTATAAAATAATTTACATGACAATATTAGGGAATATCGAAACAAGACCAATGGAAAAGCAGTTCTTCAACGTAACAACTCACACCGATACAACAATTTCACGTCACATGTTTGCCTTAGGCCAGTGGTTCTCAAACTGGGTTCCGCGGCATATAGGGGTGCCGCTAGCGTATGCCAAGGGTGCCGCGGCAATAATAAAGAATTGTTCAAAATCTGCCTGAGATCAGCGAAAACAGCAGTTTTAAACAGAAATACCATGGAGGAAGCCAAGACAAGTTCTGATAAAGGTGTACTTAAATGACAAAGTTATTGGATAGGCATCATTGCATTCTCAATGTACGCTTGCATTCACACACACACACAAAAAGAGATAAAGGGGCAAACTTTCTTGCTCAAGTGATTTGAGGCTAAAGTTTACTAAACTTTCCATATACATAAAGCAAATAATGTAAACTTTATACAGGTTTATTCATCGCATTAGGAACAAATAAACATTAAATCTGCACTGTTTTTCTTTTTCTTCTTTTCCTAAGTATTCAACCCGCTGTAAAGGGTAGGCGTGCTGCGATAAAATGTGCCCCGACAAGGACAAAGTTTGCCTTAAACTACTCACTTTTCACTTCATGGCTAATCAATAACCATTTAGAAAATCGCCCTACTTTTTATTACATGATCTCAGGAATGTGTAGCCCTATTTCTGACTCACGCTGTAAGCCTAGGTGTTGTCTCCGATCTTTCTGCAAGAAGATATTCTTGCAAAGCGGGCATGTTCTTTGAGTGGCTGAGCGATTTGAAAATTTGACATCCACATTAGAAAACAACCTTGATGCCACTGTACATCCCACTCGTTTGAGTAAAATCGCAGTAAATTTGACAAATAACAGTTTCTGAAATACGATATGTATTACTTGCTGTTTGTACCATATCAACTATCTTTATGGTTATTCTTCTTGCCTTCTGGATTAAACAACCCTTTTCACATTGGCGCACTAAGGCATTTAAAGCAAGACTCCAATTTTTATTTTATTTTTAATTTTAATACACCAATCAACACTCACAAACACAGCATAGATAATGGTAATTACCATGGTGGCAAAAAGAGAACGGTGATGCTGTGTGCCATTTCCTGAAAACAATGTAGAGGCCCACCTTTGTAAATGCGGATATGGGACAGTGAATATGCATTGCCTATGAAAGCACATAGGGCTGGAGAACTGGCCAGAGAAATGAAGACATTCAGGCGTTCTGTATGATGGTGGGTCATAGACTCAATCTTTCTTATGCGAGTTTTTGAACTGAAAGGCTACAGAATAATTCTTAGAATACCATGGACCATAAAGAAGAAGAATCATTGACATCCTACACGATTTAAACATCAAGGTGAACTGGCTCATAAACAACGTCATCACTATGGGGAAAAAAGACACATCTTGGCCACGTTAAATGTTATGTTGACTCAAAGAGAACGATGATAGACTGTGCAGTTACCGGAAAACGAGGTAGAGGCCTACCTCTGTGAAGTTGGTAGACATAGAAAACACATTAGATATGAAAGATATAAACATGGGGTGGTAAAAGGGCCAGAGAATTTGATATTTTCAGGGGTGGCGTGTAGAAAGCGACGTTCAGTGAAGGACCTGCTACAGAACCATCACTGGATCATCTATCCGGCATATTTATCTTTCAGTTGTTGTACCTCTAATTCTATCATACCATTAGTCAACTCTCTACATTCTTCTCCTACTGTGATGATGGTCTGGTCGAAAATGCTGCTGTGTGTGTGTGTGTGTGTGTGTGTGCTTCTGTCGATCGATTTCTCCTCCCAAGCTCACGGGGTATTTTCTCGTCCGATCTGCAAGCTTAATGGTGTGTTCTACCAGTGTCATCCGTTACCTCTCTCTCTTTCACTCTCTCTCTCTTTTTCACTCTCTCTCTCCCTCTCTCTCTCTCTCTCTCTCTCTCTCTCTCTCTCTCTCTCTCTCTCTTTCTCTCTCTTTTTCTGGCGGTTTATTACAAGCCAAGGCATACATGCCAGTTATCTATGATGAAATATTTAAAACGGAAACCATACATTAGACCCTTGAATTCCACTGCACTGACGGTATATATTTACACCACACATAGTAACAATATAACTGATTTTATTACGATAGTAACGAAGTATGACAATAATATAATTGGTACTTTGGTTAATGGCTATTTTAAAATACAGTTGATATCTCTTCTTGTTGTTTCCGTTATAGAATGTGTTAAACTTCATTAACAAGAATACAAACAATACAATCTTCAGTTTACTGCCTGTCAAATTTCTCTGTATCTATTCTAGTGCGTTAATTAGACAGTTTTTGAATTTACAAGAAAATATTATTTTGAAAAAGTCAAATATTACGGAAAGGAGATAACTTTGCTTCTAACCGTTTCTCTTTTTTCCGCCACTAACTTACAAACTATCATTTCTCCTATCAAAGCCAGAAACGCCAACCCTGCCCCAAAACAGGATATATAGAACACGCCCAGAACATTCTCCATATCAAGATACATACTCTCTGTTTGCTCCACAACTGTCCCTGTCCCGTTGTACTTCCTCATATGTCTCTCAAATATCTCATTGATAATCCCCGAGTCCCTCATTTTGACAATATAATCGGAGATCTTGACGTTGAGTTCCGAATTCATTGGAAAAATGAAGGCTCCATTAGAATTAAGAAGTTTCTCGCCAATAACAGCAAGATTTGTGAGGTCTGTATAGTCCATCAGGTACCTCAAAGTGAAACTCGCAACAAGAGCCACAAAGTTCTCAGATTTTACGTTTCTTACCATGTCATCTATATTCCCCAAAATGCTGGGATCAGACTTTGAGAATCGCTGTGTTCCTTGGAATAATTTGTGTAGAATTGTACCAGGTTGAGCAGATTGCATCATGGAATACACTGTACTATGGTTGCTTATTCCCCAGCGGAAATCACTAAGAGATATCAGTTCGTCAAACGTTTTGATGGAAGGCAAAGAGGAAGTGTCCACGAATGTGGCTGTGAGATTTCCTGTATAAGTAGCGACAACGACAATAATTGTCAATGACCAAGCCGACAACAGAACCCTAGGTGCGCAGTGATATGGCTGCGGTAACGTGTCCTGATTCAGCACAGTCCCAAACAACCTGAAAAGAACATCAACGATGTATTCATAATTAGAACGGACATTACGCAAAAACCCACTTTCAAATTTCACTCGTCTACGACCTGTGGATTTACTTGAACGACAATTCTGTAAATGCGAATGTCTGTGTACAACAAATGTGCTTTCAGTCTGATAAGACATCACCGACAGAAAATGTGTGCTTGTGAAATCAACTGTGTAATGACTTTCGTTGTTATAAATCTCTGCCCTTTGACCTCTGAAAACTCCAACATTAACATTCGGTAGTTTATTTATCTTTGCATTCTTTCTCTTATTTCTCGTATTTTCGTAGACTTGTTTATCAGGGCTTTTTCGTAATTTCTTTTGCCATGTAGTCGAATTGCCATTGTTATTACGAACAGTTTTGTGGCTGCTAATTTGTATATCTTTGTCAATCTTTCTTGAGTAGATGCTGCTTAAACATACTTCATCGTCTGATCTATAGTCTATATTTATACGAGGATTCTCTGGGGCGATACGCTGATACTTGCTTTGCCAGTCCATCTCAAATATAGAGGATCTAGGAAGTCTTGTATGCGTCTGTTTTTCTGAGATATCCTGTGCTTTCTTTGCATCAGCGCTTGACGCTATTCTTTCAACACGCTGTAAAATGTACACATAGATAAGGTACAGGGACATGATATACAATAAACAGCCAAAGATGAGTCCAAAAGTCTCGACTCTAAAAATGAGAAACAGTTTGTACGGACTTGGTTTTTTCTTGTTTACATACACCCCGATATAATCATTGAACATCACGGGATATGACGTCGTGATATTGTACCCAAACTTTGCGTTACTCAAAAACAGATTGATTCCAAAATCGACCTGGCATTTAGACACAATTTCTACATAACTTTCCCATGTAATGGCGTCGTCCTCACCTGGTTCTGGCACTAGTGTGTACGTAAAGTTCAGATACTCAGCCAAAATGTCAAAAACATCTGAGTAAAAACCAGAAAATTCTAATTTTCCTGTTTGCTTGTTTTGGACAATTGTAAATTCCGGCTGCCATATTTTGGCAATGCCGACGAAATGTCTACCGTTGAGGCCGTTGTAGACATTCGGAAATAGCTGACACCTCTGAGTTTTGTTGTCTTCTTTGTCATTAACCTGTTGGAATTCTCGCTCCCGACCTTCAGTCCACATTAGTGTGTAGGCTCTGTCAAACGCTGAAACCTCTTGGTCAAAACCCACGAGTAGAACATTATCAAAGGACGATCTCCGTAAAGTGTCTTTAAATTCAGATGTACTGTTAACTGCCGTCACAAAAATTATTCGCAAATTATTGGTTATTAGAGCTGCATTTGCACATTGCTTTTTTGTTAGAATCCTTTCCGAGATATTTAAAATTTCGGAATTTATCGACAAGAAAACAAAATCTCGAATGTCTTGTGTAAAATAAGCTGACCATATAATGTCTTCTATTTCCTCAATATCTGTAATGTGCATCACGTAATGTAATGACGAAGCTAAAGTTTGGGAACCAAAGAGGCGACGAATATGTTCCTTGGATGTTAGACTGGTGTTGTCGAATACAAGAATGACAAATGGGCCCCAGATGCATTTAGATAATGCCTGTTTTAACCATTGATAGTTCTTTTGACCGTCTGGGCTTGTAGGAACTTTGGCATTACACAGTATGCTCCCTGTTGGACTGCATGCAGATGTTAGAAAAGCGTTTGTTGATGTTGAATCGACAGTGGGAACTGCTGTATCTGCGTCAGATTCTGCACTTTCTAGTAATAGGTATAGTGTCAACAGAAATACTGCGCAAACCATGCCCATTCTTTCAAGCCGTCTTATTCAGACACAGAACATTTTACAGGTTACGAAGTTTAAAGTCTACATCATTGCGCTGCAGACGCAGTTTCATAATCCACACACACACGAAGTCAGGTGCAGGCGATTAAGCAGCAGATCGCTTGATGTGTTACTTCAATTCTGATATGAAAGTTAATCGGTTCTGACAGTTATGGTAAACTAACTAAGGTAAAATTGCCTAGTACAATCACACAACAGCCAACAAACACAACTGTTGGTTTTAGACGTTCTGTAAATGATATATAAGTAACTGTGTGTTTTACGAAGCTTGAAGATCTTACAATATCCTGTCAAATTTGGAAACAGTCGGTTGCATGAAGCATGTGACAGTCCATCATTCAGGTGCCTTCTTCTCAATGAAGGTTGTTTGCAATGGACCTCTAACTCGACCTGTCTCTTGTCTCGGTTGTACACTGTCCGACTATTGTTCGTGAATCGCATGATATTGTCCTCCTAATTGGCTTCAAACTTTCCCACCTTTGTGGATTTTTTTATGTCTTTTATTGTGGCCAAAATATGTCAGTTGCCCCTTGTTTTCTTTCAGCAATCAAGTAAACCGGAACTATAATCCACATTTTGTTTTTGGGAACATATCCTTAAATGCAAAAGGCATGATCACTGCATGGATCTCGTATTTTCATAGTATGACACTTCTTACGTAAAGCATGTCACCCAAATAGAAGTTCCAAATGCACTGTTCGAACGTTTTCAACCATGTGGCTGAAAGCATGGTGAACCCTTTCCAAAATCCGTAACGTCCATTGCTCGATTTTTACTATAAAGGTTTTAGAAATATCCGTTCTAATGGCTTTCGGGCAGCGAATTTATTGGAGAGAGAGGGATCTCAGTTCATAGTATTTACGAAGATAACATTTTATGCACATATCTACAACAAAAACAGTTTACTGGGAAGGTAAGACTCCTTTTTTTTCCTTCTCCGAAATTTAGTTACTTTAAAAAAAAAATACTTTTTTTCCTGAGCTATGACAATGCTTTGCCACTCAGACTTATCTTTCATTTTTGAACATCATCCTAGTGAATCGTAGTTCAGGTTTTCGTCGTTGAGCTTAATTATATTATTGTATCTTGACCAGTCTAATTAAACAGTATGTGTAACACGTTGTCTGAAAACATAGTCGAACCGTAAGATTACCAGTAGTTCAGTAGTAATTCAAACTGAACCGCACACAACGAAGTATCGAATGAATTTATGTAATTTGAAAGAATTCCACGCGAATTCACCAGCTTAGTCAATCAAGGCAGTCCCTGAAATATTAACAAGCTATGCAGAGATTTGAAATGACTGTCATATATAATACCCTCAAATCCTGATTGGGACCTGCACGATCCGACAGGTAACCAGAAATCGA
>CAJHNH020000934.1:0-32500 GCA_905116865.2 Candidula unifasciata | reverse complement strand
TGAAACGACTCACCAATAGGTTCATAACGCTGGGCTCTGGTTCTGGAGCGGTCCTTATACGCACAAGACTTCGCCTTATACCTGGCTGGTGAAGCTTTTGAGGATGCCCTTATTATAACTTTTTCGAAGATTAAACGAGTATCTGGGATGGCTCTTATTGGATTGCGATTTTTGAATCTCAGCTTAGTATTTTAAACCATTAGTTAGCAACCGGGAAGGGACAAAATGATGGATGCATCGATTCGGGAGAATAATTCTCGGTAAGGTGATGGGTAGTCGTCGGTCGATTGCAAAAACAAAACTTGCAGTATTCAGTGTTGCAGTGTTGCTGTGACTAAAGACTGCCTTGTCGTAAGGACGTTTTATAGTAGAGCGAGGAAATCACCGGCCTCATGGGTCTCGGGTATCCTTCTGATATTTTCTCCAGGTGCTGCTGGTGTGTTGGAAAACGAGCAGGCAGATAAACTTGCGGGCTCTGCACCACTTGGTGGTGAATTGATGTATGACAAGCTAGATTTTGTAAGGGCCCTTTGGGGAACTAGTCAACAACCCAGAGGCACAAATATATCATCACGGTCTGGGAAGAATGGAGCTGTCGGGAGTTACCAGGGGATCTGGCTGACGCTCAGCACTAAAGGAAAAGGCGAGAGAAAAGCACAATCAGACAATTAATTACTGGTGCCAGTGAAAATGGAACTCTTCCCTTGCTGCTGAAGATGTGACGGAACGCTTATGGGGTTGTCCAGAGTGCTGTGATATTGATTCTCAGTTCAACATTTAATCACCGGCCCTAGCGACGGCGACTGTGCAGCTGGAGCCGGGCTTGGCAAAACCCGCTTGCGTTAAGAAACGTCTTCCACAATAAATGGTGACAATATGGGGGGTGACTGCAGTCACTGCAGAAATCTAGGAAAATTTGACTAAACAGCTTAACCAAAGAGGGAAGCAGAAAAACGTGCACAAACAACACAAATAACGTAACGTTTTGGCCTGGCAGCCTTTGTCAAACATGAAGTGAACTACACCGAAACTAAACAAAGGCACACAAGTATATATAGGTTACTTGTGTGCCTTTGTGTAATTTAGGTATGTGTGTGTGTGTGTGTGTGTGTGTGTGTGTGTGTGTGTGTGTGTGTGTGTTCATGATCAGCCCAATATTGTAAACAGCTCACTCATCTGGTTCCAGCATTGAACTGAACTATTTCGGCCTGCAATAATAGCTACTTTAAGATTACGGAATCCAGCTAAGATTAGGGGAAATAACAGCCGTGATTTGACACGATACAATTGTACCCCAGGTTCCTCCACGCAGGGTCGTTTCTGGATATCAGACTCTGCACATTGGGGACCTATATCTGATCATTGATTCTTACGTGACGAGCACTCCAAGCATAGGCATGCCTGAAACAGGTGAGTGTACGCTCGTCGATGAGCATCAATTATGTATGTCTAGTGCAGCCTAAGTTTTAGGTTTAAACAACGGATCAACATCATGGCACACGGGTAGTAACCCATAAGTGCTCATTTCTTCTGTCAAACTCAAGTTTGAGTCCGAAGAAGCTCTGCACAGTGCACAGGCTCTGTAGCACCGGCGAGGATCCTGAAATACTTTGGGTAGATTTTTAACTCTAAATTTTGCCCGGACAGCGTCGTTAGGCTACTCTTTTAGATTGTTAAGTGCCAAGGGATTTTTTTTACGAGCGCAGCATTGCACACGGACGTCCTATCTCAATCACCAGAGACCAGGGGAATTACTAGGAGTCCACGTCCACGTGAAAAAAAAATCTCAGCGCTTACCGGGGATTGAACCCGGAACCTCTAGCACTCGAGGCGGATACCACAGTCCCCTAGTACAGATAAGTGAAAGTGAAGAACATTATATTTTATTTACAGTTTACATAAATGATCTGCCCTTATGTCTGTCGTCGGCATGTGATTTATTGGCTGATGACTTTACCATCTACACAATGCTCAGACTTGGAATGTACCATCCCCGTGTGGGTTCCGGGGCTCTATTATAGGGAAAAAAAAACAAGAATAGAACCACTGCCCGCCTATAGGCATGTCGTAAGAGTCGACTAATTGGGAGCTTTCTTTGAAGTCAGAGTGCCTTTGCCTGAGAGGCAAGAAACCAGCAGTCTGCATACAAATGAGTCAGATATGTAAAACAGATGCATGCGCAGCACTCAGGTACTGGAACAGGACTGCAGGCCGAAAGTGGATAAACAACCTGAACTTTCCGCCAAGTTAACAGCTGGTGAACACGAAGAAGAAGGAATGTACTAGAGTTGTCTTTACAACGAGAATTAAACAAAGTAGTTAGTTGGAGCTACACAAACCACATGCAAATCAACATAAGATAAAATATATCTTAATAACAACAAGACAACAAACTGTGCACTTTAAACTCTCATAAAACCCGTTAACTCTACGTAGGTATCACCCCAGTAGAAAGTTTAACTGAGCTCAAAACTTTAGGCCTGGTCGTTGCTGGAAATCTTACCTTCAACTCCTCCGTGTGAGAACTTGATAAGCAAATAACTAAAAACAGTGTACCAACTTGCAAAAATTAAAAACTTTCTAAATGAAAACACTAGGAAATTATTCTATACTTCTCATATTCAGACCCACATAGACTACTGCTCCACAATATGGGATAGAGGTACAAATTAGTCATCAAACGACTTAAAGCACCCCAAAGAAGGGATGTGTGTTTAATAGGTAATAGTCATAAAAGCGACTGTACGCACCTCTATAAATAACTTATGCTAATACAGCGCGAGTAACGCATACTATTCAATAAAGCTGAAATCATTCACAAAATAATATCCAAAAATTGTCCACGTTATCTTTGGCCAGTTATTTAAGTACATTTGGAGGCATAGCAAACGCCTTAACTTATTACATATTTCTAAATCTAGAATAGTTCAATACAAAACAAGCTTAGCTTACTCTGCAGTTCAGCCGTGGAATCATCTTACTCAGAAAATCAAAAATATCACTAACGCTTATACATACAATCGGGAACTCTTTGAATCGTGACTTCTTTGTAATAACAGCTGCCGAGATGGCAGATTCACAGACTCATCGAACTAATGCAGACTACTCTAAGACGGCGGAAAGTAGAAAAATCAAATGAGTTTTTTTTTTTTTTTTCAGAACATGATAGGCTGAGATCTGTGAAGAGAACGAAGACCCACTCTGTTCTGCATTGCATATCACAATAATGATGACGGTAGCTTAAACATGCAGTGAAATTCAGACCTAGATCTCCCTAAAAAAAAAAAAACAATAACCGAAACCACGTAATGGATTATCGCAGCGAAGAGCTACTGGCCGAAATGCTTTAAACGCTGGGGATCTAGGTTCGAATCCTTGAAACGATTTTTGTTAGGTGGAGGGGCTGGGATGGGGTGGCAAAAAAATGAAACCCTAGCCTTCACCATCCATACCGACTGCACTAGCCACGGGACTAAAAATCCCTATGCTAGGAAACCAAACCCCAGCCTACACGACAAAAGAAGCGGATCAGGCAGTGGTTGCAGTTTACAACTGACTGACAGTCGCGGACATTAAATTCTTATTCTTCTGCATTTGGCCTGAATATAAATGATGGTTAGCACATCATTTTGTGGCTTACAGTTAGGGTGCGATGCCTGCGCATTTCGAAACAACACATCACATTTCAACAAAGTTGCTTGATAAGCTATGCTTGATGTGATTTGGTAGTGAGTAACTCCCCCCCCCCCCCCCCCCAACCCCCTAAATGGGTCCTCAAAAACGTTAAGATATATTGTGAAAATTGGGTACCTGTAACTAACTAAGACCTAGCTCCGCCCATCTACACACTTGTGATTGAAGGAGTATGGCCAAGACACTGTGATTAGAATTTCAGTCAACGCCTTAGCCTGTGAGACGATAAAGTTTAAGTTTAGACAAAAGGTTTAGGTTTTGAAAACATATCAACATCATATCGCAAGTGTAAGTGATAGGGACGTCAGCTTGGTCGATGTTTCTAACGGCGACCACGCGTGCTCTAAATTACAAGATGTAAGTGCCTTTAAAAACCCCATAACATGTACAACTGGCTCTAACTCCAACCCCCTTTCCCCCACACACTGAACCTAGGTCCCACGAGAGCGTGCAGTCTACAGCAGTAGACCGGGACATCCCTGTAACCTTGAGCAACGTGGACCAGGCTGACCAAGCATCAATGAAAGGTGACCTATTGTGAAGATGGGCGCAGCTAGGCATGAGTTCGTTACTAGTTCCGAAAATTGCAAGTAATATGTTACTGTTTTCAAACAGAGCCAGTTACGCAGGAAATAGCATCAATCACTGTGTTACAATCTGTCAGATTGTCGTTTAGCTAGGTAGTTAATTTTTTTTTTTTTTTTTTTAGATTGGGTTAATTTTAATTTTTGTTTGTTAACTTTATCACTCTAACTTTAATTGTCATTGTTAACCTAACTTTAATTTTAAATTTTTAAGCTTTACTTTGTAACTTTCACTTCAGATTACAGTTTTAGCAACAGTATTGTGAACAGCCCAACACAGCCCATCATTCCGTCCACAGTGATACCAACTCAGTCAGCTAGCACAACACGTACTTCTGTGTCCACGACCCATTTGACTCAGAGCACTGCGTTGACCAGCAAAACAACTTCTGCGACACCAAAACCCACAACACAAAGCACTACTTCACCATCACAACAAACAACGAAGTTTACACCAAATACAACTACAGCCACATCTCCGACATCAACAGTGACAACAAGAAAAAGCACCACTACCACGCCAGCAACCACAACAGCACTGACAACAAAACTAGCAACCACATCGGTTACGAAAACAACCAAACCTGATACGTCAACTACAACCACATCTACAAACACCACAGCACAGCTAACTACTAGGAAATCTACAACTCCCACAACTACAGCTACCACAGCAACAACAACCACATCAACGACTATTACGACAACAACAAGAACGTCTACAACTACCAGCACACCTACAACTACCACTACACCTACAACTACCTCCACACCTACAACTACCACTACACCTACAACTACATCCGCACCTACAACTACCACTACGTCAATAACAACCACCACACCTACAACTACCACTAGACCTCCAACTACCTCCACACCTACAACTACCACCACGCCAACAACAACCACTACCCCTACAACTACAACTACACCTACAACTACCTCCACACCTACTACCACCACCACACCAACACCTACCACTACACCTAAAACTACCACTACACCTTTATCTACTACAACAATTATCACTACCACCACACCAAAAACTACGTCTGCACCTAAAACTACAACTACCACCACACCTAAACCTACTACGCCACTAACTTCAACTACGACTAAAATCACCACAACGACAGCGACTCCTCGTACAACCAGAGTGACATCAACATCACCATCCTCTACTACCACCACCACCACCACTGAACGTAAGTAAAAATGTGTAAAATGTAAATTATATAACAATGTTAATATGAACGTGAAGAAAAAACAAAGGTGGCTTTATAATATGCCAGTCACAAATGACAAAACCAACTTTACCTCTAGATATCATTCGCTATTATTCAGCGAACGACGATCCAATTAAAATATAAGGAAGACGATACATCCAATATGTGATGCAGTGGTGAGAGTGAGCACAGATGAGACCTGACCGACACTCAACACTCAGAGGAAAGTCAAGGGGGGCATATCATTAAGCTAGGTGCAACACCATCTGTTTTGGTATTGGTGACGGGGTCGTCCACTGGCTCGCCAGTAGACGACTTCGACGCCTGTCGGGATAGTATTTGGGTCCGTCAGCTTTGATCTCATCAACACTACAGGATTCAATTTCGTGGCTGTTGGTGGCGAGCCAGAAACGGCACAAGATGGGTGATGTGGTCAGCATTACGCCGGCTGCCTTTACATCCTGGAACTGCACCCGGTACCCACTCAAGCCTGGGTCGACATGGGAGTCAAGGTCATTTTTGAAAGATGTCCGGCTCCACCAGGGAGCGAACCCACGACTGATCCGCTGGCGAGCGTCTAGACGCTAAGCCTCAGCGACTTCCACATGTCAGTTAACTTGGTAGGTAAAAGCTAATATTATTTTTTAATAAAGCAGTTAGTATATTGATCGGCACTCAAAGAAACAAGAAGAAAGTTAGAAGAACACACTAGACAACATATACATCTAAAGCTTTAGTTACCGTGCCGGGATTCAAACCTGTCACCCCCAGACGGCGTGTGCGCCTATCTATAGAAACATGTGCACTTAGAACATGGTCAACTATGCACCCCTAATATAAAAAAAAAATGTTGGCCTGTTGACCATGTCAATCGTACCGAATATACAAAAGGTGCCATTGTGCATTTAATATAAAAAGGGTGTCTTTTTGTCCAAATTAAAAAAAAAAAAAAAAAATTCTATTCTATGAGTGCCCATCAATACATTGTCTGTTACTTTATTAATATATAATATTTAACCGTCTCAAGGGTTCTCCCTCTGTTTATTTATTCGAATGAAGTAAAAGCCAATACTAAAGTCGAAAGAATCAACTGGATTTTATCCCACACGGCACTCTTTCTCTACAGAACAGCAAGCCATCCGCTGAGAGCGTCACAATATGCACGAACTCAGTAGCATCGGCGACGATGCCCTTAGAAATTTCCGTAAAATTTACACTAGTGAACTGAACGACGTAGCCATGAAAAGAGCAAACGACCTTCTATCTATCCGTCAGGCGAAAACCCTGACCTCTTGACTGCTCATCTGTGTACTGCAAACGATGAACAGATTGTTACATTTTCTTTGATCTCAATCATCCCCCACATGTTATTTGGTACGCGAAGAGATAACGCAGGGTTATTTAACTAGCGGCCTGCAGGTCAGATCCGGCTCGCGGAGGTCTAGCAAGAAGTTCGAAGGTCACGGTCAGTTTTATTTTATTTATGATCTTGGCTCCCAGGTCGTCTCAGCCTTGAGTGGGTACCGGGTGCTGCCCCGGGAAAGTAAAGGCCGCCGGCGTGATGCTGACCACATCACCCATTCTTGTGCCGATTGGTCTATAAAAATATAGGTCTAGCCCTATATGCCCTATACGTCTGAGGCCGTGGAAAACGGTCCTTTACTACATTTTTACCATTTTATGATCTGCTGGGGCTGTCCTACGAACTGTGATTAACCCCATTTTCAAAACCTGAGTGCCCGAGTAAACAGAGAAGACTATCTTTGAGTTAATGTGCATGCTATAAATGATTACCCAATTGTTACGCGACGTTTTCTGTTTTCTTAGCAACCTTCTTCATTCATATGTCGTTTGAGACCCTCAACTTGACCTTCACCCAGGAGTTGAGTAACAGGAGTTCGCCGGATTTTCTGTTTATCCAGGACAGGTTTTGTGCTGATGTGAGTTATCTGGTTCATCTTCCCTCTCTGTCTTTCTCTCTCTGTCTTTCTTTCTTTCTCTATCTATCTATCTATCTATCATCTATCTATCTATCTATCTATCTATCTATCTATCTATCTATCTATCTATCTATCTATCTATCTATCTATCTATCTATCTATCTATCTATCTATCTATCTATCTATCTATCTATCTATCTATCTATCTATCTATCTATCTATCTATCTATCTATCTATATCTATCTATCTATCTATCTATCTATCTATCTATCTATCTATCTATCTATCTATCTATCTATCTATCTATCTATCTATCTATCTATCTATCTATCTATCTATCTATCTATCTATCTATCTATCTATCTATCTATCTATCTATCTATCTATCTATCTATCTATCTATCTATCTATCTATCTATCTATCTATCTATCTATCTATCTATCTATCTATCTATCTATCTATCTATCTATCTATCTATCTATCTATCTATCTATCTATCTATCTATCTATCTATCTATCTATCTATCTATCTATCTCTATCTATCTATCTATCTATCTATCTATCTATCTATCTATCCATCCATCCATTCATCCATCCATTCATCCATCTATCCATCTATCCGTCTGTCTGTCTATCTGTCTGTCTGTCTATATATCCATCTATCTATCTGTCTATCTATCCCCTGATGTCGAAATTCTAATAGGAATAGTCTCAAATATTTCTGAAAAGGTACCGAAATTTCATCATCATCAAGTATCCTGACAGCTGGCTTTGGCGTTCATGCATCTTCACAGATTTCTGTCTTTGGTGTTCTGGACCAATTTCGCTGAAGATACTTCCCAGTGCCACTGTCTTAAGCCATCCACCATCGTTTTCTTGGTCTACCAGTGACCTTTCCAGTCGTCACAATATTTTCCAGTGCTCCATTTCTCATCACATGACCAATCAACTTTGTTAGTCTCCTTCTCATGGTTGTATATACTGTTCTAATTTCATAAGTCATATTCAGGTATTCATTGTTGGTATTACAGTACAAACGTACATGGTAAAATTGACACGAAAGTACCAACTTCGGCCGCCCTGTTTAGCAGTCTGTATGTGACTTTGTTAGAAATCACTCTAGAATAGGCCAAAGCACTTCACAACTACAACACTGTCTGAAATGATAGCACATATGATATTTCATAGATCTACACTGGTTTTCACAACAACAACAACCATAAAACATGTCTGCTTTCCCGTGTCTGCACATGTGTTCCATTTCTTTTATACAGACCCCAAAAAGAGAGTCCTAAATAATTTGAATATAAAGGAATTTTTTTTCTTCATTCCAGTGGTGCATCGTGCAAATGTTGCTATAGTATGTTTAAAAAGCCACGCCGTCACATTTTAATAACAATCTCTAAAACTCCTGTACAGATCAAAACGAACCGTGCATGTGGCCTTTTATTTACCATGTCTTTATGAATTCACGGTTGCACAGGTGCTGCTGTTTTCTCAAGCGGTGAAGTTCTGTATTCTTTGTTTGAAAAATAAATTGTTTACTCCTTAAAATATAATATACAGTAATTGACACACGAATTGAGATTGTTTGGAAAGCAAATGGCATGTGGTCCTTGGTGATTTTTTTGAGATAACCTATCCCTCTTACGCTGAAAAATCATCAAATCCATGGAGAATAATACTGGAGTGACCATATCTGAGAGTGAAACGCCCATGGAATGCGTGTAGTTTTCCGTTCTGTATAGTTCCCGTGTCGGCTCTGTGGCTAAGTCGATGCGAACACTTCGCTTCGTAATGCCGGGATGCCGGGTTCGATCCCAGCTGCGGGCAATGCGCCTTGCGTTGGTTTCGACAGTGGTATCAAGAAAGCCGACCGTCCAGAGCAATGGCAAACTACTGGACGTAATTTGCCTAGAGAAACCACACAACAGCCAGGGGCTGTTAGGGTTGGTTCTGCAACGTCCTGTAAAGGATACGCAACAACCTATAGTTCCCGTCCCTCCCGTTAACTGTAAGCATGCTGATTGTTTGGTTTGAATCTGTATCTGCCCCCCCCCGCCCCCCCCCACCGCCTCACGCAAATAAGGTAAACTAAAACTGATATGTTTGTTTAAGTAAAATACAAAATCTCACAAGAGCAAGCAAATTAACAAATTACACATCAAACAGCGTTGCGAGTCCGAATCGTAATTCCAACGTACCGCGATCGAAACCCACTGCTGGCTGTGTGGATTGTTATCATGGTATGGGGCGCCACAGGTCGACACAGCCTAAAATGGGTACTAGGATGGCTGTCCTGGGGAAGTAAAGACGGTCGGCGTAATGTTGACCACATTACCCACCTAGTGCCGATGGTCTGACAAAATATGGATGCTCTTCCCTTATACCCGATGCGCCTAAAGACGTGAAAAGAACAGAGAGCCAAAGTCAATTTAAAAAAAAAAAAAGAAGGTCATCAACAGTGCTGATTCGAACTTAAGTCACTGGGGTCAACAGCTGAGCGTGTATTCCCTGCACAGCAGCGGCTCCCAAATATAAAGCAGCTGGTAAACAAGATGCCATCAAGTATTGCAAATGATACATATAATTTTGGCCGTCATTAAACATATATTCATCAAGTGTAATATACATATAATTTTGACCGTCCTTAAACACATATTCATCAAGTGTAATATACATATAATTTTGACCGTCCTTAAACACATATTCATCAAGTGTAATATACATATAATTTTGACCATCCTTAAACACATATTCATCAAGTGTAATATACATATAATTTTGACCGTCCTTAAACACATATTCATCAAGTGTAATATGACATATTTTTGACCGTCCTTAAACACATATTCATCAAGTGTAATATAATACTGATTTTTGTTGACGCTGCATTACAAATATTACACTGCGGTCTGAGCATATTTATTTTACGTAACAAGGCTTGTTAATAATGAATGTCGTTCACAGGCTTTGTTAAATTTCAACGCCTTACTGGAGACTTGATTCTGTGCCTTTGGTTGTCATTTGTGTGAGAGGTAGAACAAGTACAGGGTGGTTAGTTAGGTAGTCTGTCCTCTTGAGCCTAAAGTGGCGCATAGGGCAGAGGTTATAGCGCTCTCCATGTCTGTACAGGGGGTTTCCCAGAATTTAATGTCGCCTGAAAATTTGGAGAGAGAAAAAAAAATAGCTGGTAACGATTTCAAAATGATGAAGCGCTCAGTCATAACAGGCGGGATGAAATCAACACCTGTAGCTGACAGAACGAAGAAACACTAAGACACTAAGATCTTAAACAAGCGGAACAGTTTTTTTAGCATGCCTGAACACCATATGAAAGAAAGATTATAAAATCTAGCTATGGAGCGACTAAAAAGAAGCAGTTTCACCCACCAGACCTAACGACTATGCAGGCAAACCAATGATAGCCCCTAAAATGCTTTTACAGATCAGACCCCTTGGAAAGAGGATTATAAGTTGCCAGTACACATCCAGACTGAAGTGATTGAGGTATTCGACAAGGAAGTGTGCATCGTGAAACAGCTACTCTTGCTCTACTTAATGACCAAACCCACATTATCTTTGGATTCGTGTCTATTCTACTATGCTCTACGGAGACAGTTTAAACACATGACTGTGATTCCTGGACAATTATTAAACAAGCCAAAACATTTCTTGAGGTTTCATTGACGTGGTTTCACAAAAGAATCCTGAAAATTCATGGAATAGCCAAAGATAACAAAGGCAGATGCTGCTTACAACACACTTCAGAGCGTATGGATATCAAACATCTACAGCACTAAAAATAAACTCAGGATATTCATAACATGCGTAAGGACAGTCAGAGACTTTGAAAAGAGGAAGAGAGAAAGAGAACATGCTTATACGTTTTGAGGGAAGACTTCTCAGAAGATTGTTGGGGTTCACTTGGGAAGATAAAATCAGCTATTCTAGACGACAGACTGACAGACAACTGACAGACTTAAAAGATTTAAATTTAGAAATCAGAAAACGAAGAATAGAAACGTCCTCAGAATGAAGAAACAGAGACGACCGCGACCGGCAAGGCAATGGACACCAGAAGGAAAGCAAGGAAAAGGCAGGCCCAGAGTTATTTGGAGGCAAACTTTTGAGGTTGAACTCTACGCTACGCTAAGGACAAAACAGAAGATAGAGAGGATGGCTCATAATCGAATTTAGTGTGGACAGTTTGTCTCTGCCTTGTGTGTTTTAGGGCACCAGGTGGATTGATTGATCGATAATATAATATAATATAATATAATATAATATAATATAATATAATATAATATAATATAATATAATATAATATAATATAATATAATATAATATAATATAATATAATATAATATAATATAATATAATATAATATAATATAATATAATATAATATAATATAATATAATATAATATGATATAATATAATATAATATAACATAACATAACATAACATAACAGAATACAATACAATACAATACAATGCAATGCAATGCAATGCAATGCAATGCAATGCAATGCAATACAATACAATGCAATGCAATACAATACAATACAATACAATACAATACAATACAATATAATATAATATAATATAATATAATATAATATAATATAATATAATATAATATAATATAATGTAATATAATATAATATAATATAATATAATATAATATAATATAATATAATATAATATAATATAATATAATATAATATAATATAATATAATATAATATAATATAATATAATATAATATAATATAATATAATATAATATAATATAATATAATATAATATAATATAATATAATATAATATAATATAATATAATATAATATAATATAATATAATATAATATAATATAATATAATACAATATAATACAATACAAAATAATATAATATAATGTAATGTAATATAATATAACACAACACTATATATTAATTTTAAAATAAAATAATATAAAATATTGCAGTGCAATAAAATGTTTTGTAGTTAAATTACCACATCGAATAAAATTTTCGCATGTTGTTAGCTTAGGAAAAAAATTCTTCTTTTGCTATACAGAGACAGTTTTACCATATGACTGTTAATACTGGACGTTTAAAAAAAAAACCAAACAATTTTGTGAGGCCTCAGAGATGTGGTTTTACAGTATAATCCTTACAATTCATGGGATAGCCAGAGATCAACTTAGATGTTTTGAAAAAGGCGACTGCGAGAATAATTTATAGCAACATTAGAAAGAGACAGTCGTCATTTTTTGGTCATATTGTGGAGAGAATAAAACTGGAACACGTTGTTAACACTAGAAAGATATGTTGGGGGGAAAGAGACAAAGGATAACAACGCCACACGATTCCTGACAGCCTCCTGTCAAAGCAGAGAGGAATGTCAACACATGAACAGATACACGCTGTTTAAGAAAGCAGAATATGAGGAAGCATGATCGCCGTGGTGTGGCTACCAGACGCTCGAAGCGGATCGGAAGGTCGTGGGTTCGAGTCCTGTTGGAACCGAGCTTTCTTCAAAAATGACCTTGGTCCCAGATCGACCCAGCCTTGAGTGGGTACCGGGAGCAGTCATGTAAAGTAAAGGCAGCCAGTGTAATGTTGATCACATCAATCAACAGGTGCCGATTAGTCTATGCAATGTATGTCTAACCCTGGATGCCCAGTAGCCTGAATGCGTGGTAAAAGGTCCTTTAGTTTTATTTCTTTACTTTACTTACATATTTATGCCATTCGCTCAGCGCATGTTGGGTTTGTTACATATGTATGTTATTTACTCGGTGCATGGTAGGTGTATTAAATATTTACGTTATTTGCTCTGTGTATTTGCAAAGACACGGTGATCCCGTGACAGTGTGTTCCTTTCTGTTTGACATTCCTCTAGGTAAGCAAGATCCTCAACGACCACAGGCAGATGTTTCCGGCATACATGGGATAGTAGTAGTAGTAGTAGTAGTAGTAGTAGTATTAGTAGCAGCAGCAGCAACAGTAGTTAAGTTAATGGTACAAATAGCTGTAGTACAAGTAGCAGTAGTAATAGTAGTTGTTGTTGTGGTGGTGGTGATGGTGGTAGTAGTAGTAATTATACTAGCAGCGCATGTAGTAGCAGTAGTATTGTTGATGGTAGTGATGGTTTTGGTAGTAGTTGTGGTGGTGGTGTTTGTGGCGATGGTAGTACTAATAATACTGGTAATGGAAGTGGCTGTGGTTATTATAGTAGTAGCAGTAGAAGTAGTAATAGTAGTAGTAGAAGTAAAAATAGTAATAGTGTTTGTAGTAGTAGGAGAATGATAAGGAGAATAATAATAATAATAATAATAATAATAATAATAATAATAATAATAATAATAAGAAGAAGAAGAAGAAGAAGAAGAAGAAGAAGAAGAAGAAGAAGAAGAAGAAGAAGAAGAAGAAGAAGAAGGAGAAGAAAAAAGAAAAAGAAAAGAAGAAGAAGAAGAAGAAGAAGAAGAAGAAGAAGAAGAAGAAGAAGGCGAATTTGTACTTGTAATAGTAGCATTAGTAGTAGTAAAAAGTAATTGTAGTGGTTATTGTTGTTAAAATAGTACTAGTCGACAAGAGGACAAGTGTAAACACATGACCAGTGAGGCAGCCCTATAAATGGTGTCTTGATTAGCCATGTCTGTCATAGACCTTGAACACAAAGCTACGTAGTACCCACAAAATTCACATCAAACCATTAAAATAGCATCATAGGTTACAGAAATGTGTATTAACCAAGCATTAGTCGTATATCACGATTATAAACTTAAAGGTCCCATATACCGTGGTTGTAATGGGACTAGAAGACGGAGGATAAAAATCTGAGGATGTAGAAGGGATGGAAGTTACACAAGAAAATGTAACAAAATTATCTTTATATACATGACAAAGCGATAGGAGTAGTCGCCGTAGTGTTGTGGCTAGACGCTGGTCTGCGTATCGGAAGGTCGTGGGTTCCGATTCTAATAGAGCTATATTTTTATTTCTTTAAAAAAATGATGTTGGCTCTCAGGTCGACCTAGCCTTGGGTGGTACCAGGTGCAAGTCATGGAAGTAAAGGCGGCCGGCGTGATGCTGACCACATCACCCAACAAGTGCCGGGTGGTCTGTAAAATATAGGTCTCGCACTCTATGCCCAATTGGCATGTGGGCGCGGAAAAGTGTCGTTTACAAAGATAAGCTGGAGGCTGTTAGGGGTCTTTGAGAGCGATTGAACAGTGCAGAAGCACAGATTGATCATTACGGTCTGTGGAGAATGGCGCTGTGAGGAATCTGGCCGGCGCTCAATACTCAGGGGTTAGGCGAGACGGATATGCAATCAGACAGTTACTGGTGCCATGGGAATTTGAAATCGTCGCTTGCTGCTAAAGCAGACCCCGATAAGCGCTCCGTGATTTCGATTCCTAATTCAATATTCAAAGTTAGTAGTAGTCTGGTAGTCTTAATTTCAGCTTCATAGCAAACGGGTCGCCCCATCTTTGCTCCGCTCCTGTGCCAGCGAAAAACACTCAGAATGTCTATCACAGTCCCTTGTGGAAAAATTGACAGACTGCTGTCTCAGCATATCTAGCATACACTCGCATTAAAGCATATGGTAGCCATCCGAAGTGCTGACACAAACAGTCTAACATTAGAAATGCAGTTCATCATTGATGATAGCAGAACTTGTCGCCAACAGATCAGCAGTTGCCCGCGCGATCAATTTTAATACGGGCCCCGCCAGCATTGCACGACAGGCATCGCGCCATTTTCTGAATCTAAAATTCACACCACGTTGGTCACAGTCGAAAAAAGACATTCCAAATGCAATCCGCAGCTCACAGGGTCACGCCATGCATTCAACTCAGAAGCTGGGCGACGAAACTATATCCAGTCTACAAATGGAGCAAAAATACTTCGGCCACCGTCCGGCAGAAGCAAAAAAATTGCCTCTGCTCGGAACAGCGCCGCTGTCTAGCGTCCATTTTAACCGGAAGACCTATTCAAAGTTACAAAGAGACAGAGAGATATCAAGCAGCATACACAGGAAGAATCAACAGAGACGCAAAAAAATTAATAACTTCGTGTAATATAGTGAAAGCTGTGAGGACTTGGGGAAAGATAGGTAAAACCTTAGCCACAGCTGAATATTTGTTGAATTTAAAATTTGGAATCAACATCTCAGCATCGGGACACTCCCATGGGCGATGGCAGGTGAAATCAAAATGTGGCAGGTGAGTTAAAATCACACCCATCCAGTGCCAATTAATCATAGACGAATAAGTCTAGTATGACACGTCTGATGCACCAATGATGTAGAACGGTTCGTTTATCACTGTAGGTCCATTGTACCTAGAAGTGGACAGACAAAGCTAATATGTTTACAATCTTCAGTATTCAAACGTGGCAGGACACTGTGAGCCATAAATTATATTTTGAATACTTTTTCGAATGTACTTGACGTGCTTTGGGGTGGAACTTCAGATTCAGAACATGACGAGAAGCTTGTTTTCAGGTAGAGGTGGTGCCCTGTGCGATTAATTGCGTGTGAAACTAAAGATCTGTTATAACTGCTGCTTCCATAGACGAATAACTATCTTTCTAGTGTCACAATGTTTGTGTTGGCACTTCTGACGGCTGACTTATGGATTTAATGAGTGAGTATGCTAATAGCTTTGCTGAGACTGCAGCGTATGTCATTTTATTTAACAAGGGACACTAATGGATATTCTGTGTAGTTTTTGCAAACATAGAAACGGAGCAGCTATGGGGACGACACGTTTTCTATGAACATGATACTGCAATTACTTTGCATTACCTTACCTTCTTTTGTGTCTCTCTTTTCTCTATTACTGGAATGCCTCGCGGCATCAGGACAGGAAGGCATCTTTGGAAAGGGCCCTTCTGTTCGCTTCGTATAAAATTATTTTTAGTTTCTCTGATATTTCTTATATGTCTCTGATATTTCTTTTACCTTTAGTATGTAAAATATCAACTCAGAAATCCATTCTCTGTCTGAAAAATATCAGCGGAGACCCGCTAAGAGTCAACTTCAGCCTTCAATTTCGCGATCTGCGTGGCACCAACAGAACTAGTGTGCAGAACCTGGTTGTAGGCATGCTGACCGAGAACGCCATCAGAAAGGAGCACCATGGCATTTTCTCGCTGCTGGTTGGAAACTTGCTCATCGCCATGGACAGCATCAGTGTGGGGGTTCCTACCGTGACGCTAACCCCCAGCATTTACGGTAATCTTTTTTCAATTTTGTCACTGTCACTACTGTCTGAAATTTATCACTTTTTAGGGCGGTGTAGACAGAGTTGTGAGCCTGGGGATTTAGGGCCGCATGGCTGGTGCTGTCGTCACGAACTGTGCAGGTTGGGATGTTTAATTTTGAACCCCCGACCGAAAAACTCCATCATCTTACAGAGGGTCGAACCCGGGTCTTCCGCATGAGAGCCCGTCCTATGGGTTGAACAGGGTGTCTAAGACCTGTCCCCGGGTGATCGTCATCCGAATTGTGGCACTTCGTGTCACCGACTGTTTATCACTCGGTGTGATTTTCTCGTTGAGTTGAACATGTCAGTCAAGTCTTAGGGGGAGATGTAGAAATCTGCTGACGCTCTTGTTAATGTATTGTATGAGTTAGTATTTTTATTCCTAAAACTGTTTTTGATGCTTTTGATCCATATTCTGTGTGGTCTTGCCATTGCTCTGTGCCCATGTTTTTCCCCCTCAAGCCTGGCTCTCTGTTTCAGTTGGTACTATCTGTGCACTCTTGTCAAAGGCCAGGCAATCCCAGACGTTGCTCTGGTCAAATACATTACCGGTTTTAGACCCAGGCTTTTTCTAGTTTCCTATTTTTTTCCCCCCTTTTTGTTACTCATGCAGCTATTTTAAAGACATATCATATCCGTTTATATGAACTATCACTGAAAGCTGGAAAAACAAAAGTTGACCTAACCAATAGTTCGTATTAGATTTGTGGTCTAGATTATGAAAGGGCCTTGTGCCTTATACAACATAACTGTTTTGTGAGTAATTAAATTTGCCAGTTTTTAAATAAAGTGCAGGTATCTAAAGAAAGTGAAGAGTTTCAGGCTAATAGTAGCACATCTGATATATAATGCTTGAATCTTATTTCTATAGAGGAACTGTGTGGTGTGATTGGTTGTGGGCTTTTTATCAGATAGAACATTGAGAAAATAGGACCATTTTTATGCGTTTGGTATGAAGAATACATTTATAACTTCCCTTTTTTTATCTCTACTCTAGGATTGCCGGGTGTTTTAAAATATGGTCAGTTTATGAGTTACATTGTTCTTTTTTTTTTTTTTTTTAAGATTCCTGTTTCAATCTTCCTGTCTATTCTGCCATCAAGTGTAATTACGTTCTCCAAGAACTTAAGCTTATAGATAGTTAGTTGAGTGTCCTTTACAGGACGTTGCAGAACCAACGCCAGCATTTTTTGACTATTGTGGTTTTTGTTTTACGCAAATTTTACATTTAGTAGTTTGCCATTGCTACCGAACGGTCAGGTATCTGTACCGCTGTCTAAACCAGCGCAAGTTAAATTGTCTGCAGCTGGGATCGAACGAGACACCCCGGCATTACGAAGCGCGTTCGCAAAGCCTGAGCCACAGATGCCGACAGACATATAAGGCTTTGGGAAAAATTAAGAATTAAACGTTATCATTTTGATACTGATTGTCTTGACAGACCTTCATTAAAGAAAACCTTAATCTTTTCAACGTTCAACAACAGATGCTGTAGGTTACAACTATACTTTCTACCTGCACACTGGGAACTTTACACAGCAGCTTCTAGACAAGAACTCACCAACCTTCAAGGAAACAGCATTCAAGTTTTGTAAGGATGTAGGTGATTGTACAGATCTCCAAACAAATTAACAGTAAAAACATACATACATACGTACGTACGTACGTACGTACACACATACATACGTACGTACGTACGTACGTACACACACATACATACGTACGTACGTACGTACGTACGTACGTACGTACGTACACACATACATACATACATACATACATACATACATACATACATACATACATACATACATACATACATACATACATACATACATACATACATACATACATACATACATACATACATACATACATACATACACACACACACACACACACACACACACACACACACACACACACACACACACACACACACACACGCACGCACGCGCTCTCGCTCGCTCGCGCACTCACTCACTCACTCACTAACCCACACAGACACACACACACACACATACACACACATACACACATACACACACATACACACACATACACACACATACACACACATACACACACATACACACACATACACACACATACACACATACACAAACACACACATACACACACATACACACACATACACACATACACACATACACACACATACACACACATACACACACATACACACACATACACACACACACATACACACACATACACACACATACACACACATACACACACATACACACACATACACACACATACACACACACATACACACATACACACACATATACACACACATACACACACATACACACACATACACACACATACACACATACACACATACACACACACACACATACACACACATACACACACATACACACACATACACACACATACACACATACGCACACATACACACACATACACACACACGCAGGACAGGACAGACGACAGGACAGACGACAGGATAGACACAGGACAGACAAGAGGACAGACGACAGGACAGACGACAGGACAGACGACAGGACAGACAACAGGACAGACAAGACAGACAAGACAGACAGACGCACGCGCGCACGCGCGCACGCGCGCGCGCACGCACGCACCCACGCACCAGCGCAACCACGCACCCACACAGGACAGACGACAGGACAGACGACAGGACAGACAGGACAGACAGGACAGACAAGATAGACAGACGCACGCGCGCACGCGCGTACGCACGCACGCACGCACGCACCCACCCCCCACACACACACGCACACACACACACACACATACACACACACATACACACACATACACTCACACACATACATACACACAAACATACACACACACATACACACACACATATACACACACACATACACACACATACACACACACATACACACACATACACACACACATACACACACATACACACACACATACACACACACATACACACACATACACACACATACACACACACATACACACACACATACACATACACATACACATACACACATACACACACCTACCTACCTACACCTACCTACACCTACCGACCGACCGACCAACTGACCGATCGACCGACCGACCGACCGACCTACCGACCTACCTACCTACTGACAGACAAACAGACAGACAGACAAATAGACAGACAGACAGACAGACCGACAGACAGACAGACAGACAGACAGACAGACAGACAGACAGACAGACAGACAGACAGACAGACAGACAGACAGACAGACAGACAGACAGACAGACATTCAACGGACCGTATAGACATACAGTCTGGCTTGTGAGCAGACCGATATAAAAAGAATGCAAATGTGTTGGGGCGCCATTTAGACAGGAGAGCAGTCAGATATGTTCGCAGACAGACTGATCTTGTGACTGCCAGACAGACATAAACCTGAAAGCCCTCATGTAACGAACAACATTTTTGGCATTTTAACAGGTGGATAAAATCTTTGAGACAACAGGACTGCGTGCTGTACGCAAACGGTACCATGGATGTGTTGTTGACAGCTTTGGGTAAGGCGCCATTAGACTGGGCTGTTATATCTTTAGTAGGTAACCACCAGATTTGCCCAGCCTCAAATCAGTAACATGATATTGAATGGGAAGCAACGCTATGTGGGCGTTTTATTAGTATTAATATTATTATCATTATCATCATCAAGGCGTACTTAAACAACGCTGAAGCCCACTGAGGCCACGGTTCCATCCTTCAGAAATTGAAATCATCACACTTGAATGCCCATAACCTTTAAAATATAGCTTTAAAACCCTATGTGATTGTGGACGTGATAAATTTTCTTTAACGCTCAGTAAATCAGTCAAGTGAGGCCTTCACGGTGAAGATTGGCTGCAGTAGTTCTTTAGCTCTCTCTCTCTCTCTCTCTCTCTCTCTCTCTCTCTCTCTCTCTCTCTCTCTCTCTCTCTCTGTTACTCGTGCTGGTTTTTACCCGCTCTTCTATACTTCTCTGCTTCTCTCTTGATGTCACGTTCCCACTTGTATCGTTGTCTACAGCTTGTTTCTCTTGCATTCGCCTGTTAGCACCAACAATTTTTTTAGCTCCTCTCTCGTGCAATGTAAACTCCAAAGGAAAGGTAATACCGACAACCTTCAGAAGGGTAGTCCTCTGTCTATTCACCTGTCAGAGTTTCCCACTGGGACCAGCTCCAAACCAACGCTTGAAGCCTCGTATTCCCTGCCCCAACATTATGTTTTCAGTTGCATTTCATCGTATTAGGATAAGCTTAGTATCATCCCCAATGCTCCTCCAGCCATCGGTCCAAGCAGGATGTTGGTTTGGTACATGCAGCCCGACTTTCAGCATCAACAGAAAACAGCTGGTGCCGCTTTCAGAGACACGGTAGCCCTGTTACATCAGACCAGTTCCTTACTTTGATCACCATCGCGGTTGAAATCTAAGCTATCGGAAAAGAAACAAGCAAAAATAAAAAGTCGAATTAAAGGCCTAGAAATGGGGATATACAACCTATGTGTTGTATTTCGAGTTGTCAACTTAGATTTCAGGCGATTGGGAACAAAAGCATAGTTCATGAATGAAAAACAAAATATATCTGTTACAAAGTTCAAAGGGCATATCTCTATCATGATATACATATATACATACACTCATCAAATCACACTGCAAGAGAAAGTTGATGACAGAAAATCATTTTTTCAGACAGCAATACGTATGGGAGGATAACAGACAGAGATAGATAATCACCGACTTAGACAGACAAAATGCAGTGTAAGAGAGGACAGACATCAGTCTGAGAGTCTGTTGAGAGTGGACATTGGTCACAAAGCGTTGGAGAGCCAATACAAATACCAGGGCTTTTTTTTTTTTTTTTACTGTACGCGACAGTTCGTCATATCGGCATTTTTTTTTATTTTTTTTTTATTTTGGACATTACTTTTTTCATAACTTTAATAGTCACTTCTTAAGAGTGTGGCGCCTTTTTATAAAGACACTTTGTGATGAGTACCGGCACCTTTCTATTTAATATGATAACCTTCTTTATGGGAATGAATCCTGTTGTGCAATGTTTAGAAAACAAATGGCAACGAGTAAACAGTGTTGCCTGAAAAAGCAAGTTTTAGATGCATCGAAACAGAATGCGTGCTGATGATTGATTGATTGATTGGTTCGTTACTTTATTGCTAATTGCGCCATTACATGTCGCATAGAGCTTGCCGTCTGTTTATCCATTCCGTTCTGACTTGTGCAATTGCTTTCATGAATGGAAAACAACCCAGCACCTAAAGCTTCTCTCATCAGCCATCTTCATGGAGTTTCAATTGGACTTCCTCAATTTCCCAATCCCTCCATTTCCCATTTCATTGCCTGTCTGCCCCAATATGAGACGTAATTTGTGTAGGTGTGTATGTGTGTGTGTGTGTGTGTGTGTAAGTGTAAAGTCACGCTCTTGCTGTCGTCGGTAGCCCTTGTATAACGTCACGGTTAAATGGGGTTTCAGGGACTTGTGCCGTGGAAGATTCTCATCTATCGTGACACTTTGCGTCTCCGGGTGTTTATTTCGCATTTTACGGTCCTGGTGGGGTTGACCGCCAGTCAGTCAATCAACCAGTCAGTCAGTCAATCAGTCAGTCAGCCAATCAGTCAGTCAGTCTATCAGTCAGCCAGTGTATGTTTGCTGATTGTATGTTTCTTTCTTCTCAGAATGTGTCTATTATAGCGCAGTCTTCTCTGTCTTATCACTGTTGATACTAGTCGGTGCCCAGATATTTCTCATATTTCTTCAACCCTCTTTAATTCATCATATTATATGTTTATCATCTTCCCCACGCATTGTTTTAAAATGTCTTTAACATTCATTTTAGATCTTTAGTGGTTCTCTAGCTTTCATTGTCATATGCTGAATTGAAGTAACGTTAGAAGTAACATTCTCTCTCTCTCTCTCTCTCTCTCTCTCTATATATATATATATATATATATATATATATATATATATATATATATATATATATATATATATATATATATAAATTTTTTTTCTGACTATTGTCTAGTCCAAACAGGGAGGTCAATTTTAGAGTTGTACTGGACGACACGGACACCGTTCGGCCGTCAACAATGTTCAATATTTTCGCCTACCATGGTGATCAGGTCTACATTGACGGGGTATACCATCTACCTCTAGGTGGTATCTATGCTGCTGTAGACCAGGAACCCAGCTCCTATCTCCTCAAACTGGGCACATTCACCACACATCCATTTCCGTTTGTGACCACCACTCCCAAAGGTAAGAATATGTCTGCTCGTCGTTTTCTAAACCTTATACCATAACATCGTAGTGCATGGGGCAGCATGCGCAGTTTTTTTTTCTTATACATGTATTCGTTTATTGCCACTCATTTAGCGTCACGTACTCGTTATCACCCTCCCCCCCCCCCCCCCCCCCTATACGTTTGGATATTTTGGATACCCAGATTTGCAACCTATGCTGTATGTTTTATAATGCTGCTTGTTGAAGTGACGTCGTGTCTTTCGTCATATAACATGTTCATCAGCGGTCTGCCCTAGTGTGAATCCTCGGATTATGCACAACACTACTCGATGATCGGTCCGGAATATAGTCTCATCTGGAAGTGGTTTTTTTAACCAGTGAGAAAGCAGTAAATGTATGAGAGCAGGGGGGGGGGGGGGGGAGAGATAGTTGGGCTATCTTCTGAAAAACGGTCCCAAATTATCGAGGCTGACAACATACCCTAACAGGCCTTAGTCACATGTAAATTGCGAACAGCCATCTAGTTTAGCCCCAGTCGTGAGAGATACTCTCGGCGGTGGCGGAAGTTCGCAATTTACATGTGACTGAGGCCCTGTTAGGGTATATTTTCGGCCTCTATAATTTGGGGCCGTTATTGGGAAGATAGCCGATAGTTGTGTATCCTTTCACATGACATTGCAGAATCAACACCAGCATGTTTTTGCTACTGCAGCTTTTCTAGGCAACGATACCTTCAGTAGTTTGCTGTCGCCCTCAACGGCCGACTCTCGATACCATCGTTGAAACCAGCACAAGATGGTTTGCTGCCAACTCGCCTACAGCTGGGATCGACCCCGGCACCCAGGCATAACGAATCGCCTTCGCAACGCCTAAGACAATTACGGAGAGATCAATAAACCCACACGCAAATTAAAAAAAAAACATCCTGCTCTGATGCACACCCGTTTCTTATACACAATCTTCCGTTTCTTTTACGCAATCTTCTCCTATACACATACTTCTATTATGCAAATCCTCCTCTTATGCCCATTTCTTTCTTATTAACATCCTTTTCTTATACATAACTTTTTGTAATACAGATTTTTGTTCGCATACACATCCTTGTCTAACACACATCCTTCTTTTGTACACATCCTACTATCATACACATCCTATTCTTATACATATTTTGCTCTTATACAGATCTTGTTCTTATACACATCCTTATATTATACACATCCTTCTATTATACACATCCTTCAATTATACACATCCTTCTCCTTTACACATCCTTCTCTTATACACATCCTTCTCCTTTATACATCCTTCTCTTATACACATCCTTCTCTTATACACATCCTTCTCTTATACACATCCTTCTATTATACACATCCTTCTATTATAAACATCCTTCTATTATACACATCCTTCTATTATACACATCCTTCTCTTATACACATCCTTCTCCTTTACACATCCTTCTCTTATACACATCCTTCTCCTTTACACATCCTTCTCTTATACACATCCTTCTATTATACACATCCTTCTCTTATACACATCCTTCTCTTATACACATCCTTCTCTTATACACATCCTTCTCTTATACACATCCTTCTCTTATACACATCCTTTTCTTATACACATCCTTCTCTTATACACATCCTTCTCTTATACACATCCTTCTCTTATACACATCCTTCTATTATACACATCCTTCTCTTATACACATCCTTCTCTTATACACATCCTTCTCTTATCCACATCCTTCTCTTATACACATCCTTTTCTTATACACATCCTTATCTTATACACATCCTTCTCTTATACACATCCTTCTCTTATACACATCCTTCTATTATACACATCCTTCTCTTATACACAACCTTCTCTTATAAACATCCTTCTCTTATACACATCCTTCTCTTATACACATCCTTATCTTATACACATCCTTCTCTTATACACATCCTTCTCTTATACACATCCTTCTATTATACACATCCTTCTCTTATACACATCCTTCTCTTATACACATCCTTCTATTATACACATCCTTCTCTTATACACATCCTTCTCTTATACACATCCTTCTCTTATACACATCCTTCTCTTATACACATCCTTCTCTTATACACATCCTTCTCTTATACACATCCTTCTCTTATACACATCCTTCTCTTATACACGTCCTTCTCTTATACACATCCTTCTCTTATACACATCCTTCTCTTATACACATCCTTCTCTTATACACATCCTTCTCTTATACAAATCCTTCTCTTATACAAATCCTTCTCTTATAAAATCCTTCTCTTATACACATCCTTCTCTTATACAAATCCTTCTCTTATACACATCCTTCTCTTATACAAATCTTTCTCTTATACAAATCCTTCTCTTATACACATCCTTCTCTTATACAAATCCTTCTCTTATACAAATCCTTCTCTTATACACATCCTTCTCTTATACACATCCTTCTCTTATACAAATAATTCTCTTATACAAATCCTTCTCTTATACACATCCTTCTCTTATACACATCCTTCTCTTATACAAATCCTTCTCTTATACACATCCTTCTCTTATACAAATCCTTCTCTTATACAAATCCTTCTCTTATACACATCCTTCTCTTATACACATCCTTCTCTTATACACATCCTTCTCTTATACACATCCTTCCTTTATACACATCCTTCTATTATACACATCCTTCTCTTATACACATCCTTCTCTTATACACATTCTTCTCTTATACACATCCTTCTCTTATACACATCCTTCTCTTATACACATCCTTCTCTTATACAAATCTAATTCTTATACATATTTTGCTCTTATACAGATTTTTTTCTTATACACATCCTTCTCTTATACACATCCTTCTCTTATACACATCCTTCTCTTATACACATCCTTCTCTTATACACATCCTTCTCTTATACACATCCTTCTCTTATACACACCCTTCTCTTATACAAATCCTTCCTTTATACAAATCCTTCTCTTATACAAATCCTTCTCTTATACACATCCTTCTCTTATACAAATCCTTCTCTTATACACATCCTTCTCTTATACAAATCCTTCTCTTATACAAATCCTTCTCTTATTCACATCCTTCTCTTATACAGATCATTCTCTTATACAAATCCTTCTCTTATACACATCCTTCTCTTATACACATCCTTCTCTTATACAAATCCTTCTCTTATACACATCCTTCTCTTATACACATCCTTCTCTTATACACATCCTTCTCTTATACAAATCCTTCTCTTATACACATCCTTCTCTTATACACATCCTTCTCTTATACAAATCCTTCTCTTATACACATCCTTCTCTTATACAAACCATTCTCTTATACAAATCCTTCTCTTATACACATACTTCTATTATTCACATCCTTCTCTTATACAAATCCTTCTCTTATACACATCCTTCTTTTATACACATCCTTCTCTTATACACATCCTTCTCTTATACAAATCCTTCTCTTATACAAATCCTTCTCTTATACAAATCCTTCTCTTATACAAATCCTTCTCTTATACAAATCCTTCTCTTATACACATCCTTCTATTATACACATCCTTCTCTTATACACATCCTTCTATTATACACATCCTTCTCTTATACACATCCTTCTCCTATACACATCCTTCTATTATACACATCCTTCTCTTATACACATCCTTCTCTTATACACATCCTTCTCTTATCCACATCCTTCTCTTATACACATCCTTCTCTTATACACATCCTTCTATTATACACATCCTTCTCTTATACACATCCTTCTATTATACACATCCTTCTCTTATACAAATCCTTCTCTTATACACATCCTTCTCTTATACACATCCTTCTCTTATACACATCCTTCTCTTATACACATCCTTCTCTTATACACATCCTTCTCGTATACACATCCTTCTCTTATACACATCCTTCTCTTATACACATCCTTCTATTATACACATCCTTCTATTATACACATCCTTCTCTTATACACATCCTTCTCTTATACACATCCTTCTATTATACACATCCTTCTCTTATACACATCCTTCTATTATACACATCCTTCTCTTATACACATCCTTCTATTATACACATCCTTTTCTTATACACATCCTTCTATTATACACATCCTTCTCTTATACAAATCCTTCTCTTATACACATCCTTCTATTATACACATCCTTCTCTTATACAAATCCTTCTCTTATACACATCCTTCTCTTATACACATCCTTCTCTTTTACACATCCTTCTATTATACACATCCTTCTCTTATACAAATCCTTCTCTTATACACATCCTTCTCTTATACACATCCTTCTCTTATACACATCCTTCTCTTATACAAATCCAATTCTTATACATATTTTGCTCTTATACAGATCTTGTTCTTATACACATCCTTCTCTTATACGCATCCTTCTCTTATACACATCCTTCTCTTATACTCATCCTTCTCTTATACACATCCTTCTCTTATACACATCCTTCTCTTATACGCATCCTTCTCTTATACGCATCCTTCTCTTATACACATCCTTCTCCTTTACACATCCTTCTCTTATACACATCCTTCTCTTATACACATCCTTCTCTTATACACATCCTTCTCTTATACACATTCTTCTCTTATACACATCCTTCTCTTATACACATTCTTCTCTTATACACATCCTTCTCTTATACACATCCTTCTCTTATACGCATCCTTCCCCTTTACACATCCTTCTCTTATACACATCCTTCTCTTATACACATCCTTCTCTTATACACATCCTTCTCTTATACACATCCTTCTCTTATACACATCTGTCTCGATATTTTCCTTCTGTTACGAGAAACATTGGGTGGGCTGGGGGGGGGGGGGGGGGGGGGGGGTGGTAGGGAATAGCTGAAAGAATCATCTGAAGCTAGATGTGCTGTTTCTTTTGCACGTGCTGAATTATTCGAATGAGATTGATTTGCACTTATTGTTTCTGTCCCCAGTATTGTATACGGTGATGACCATTTCCCTGGATGTGTTTGACCCTGATTGGACCGCAGAGCTAAATAATTCCAACAGTGAAAGATTCCGACTGCTGGCCGAACCTTTCTGTGCTGATGTAAGTACGTAGTAGAGTAAAGGATATTTTCCACTCCTTCATGCGTATTGGGCACATAGGGCTAGACCTTTATGGTATAGACTAATTAGCACTTGGTGGATGATTTGGTCAGCAACATTCCCGCTGCCTTTATTTCCCACTGCTTGTACCTCATACCCACTCACGGCTGGGTCGACCTGGGAGTCAAAGTCATGTCTGAAAAAAAATGTTTGGCTCCGTCAGGAACCGAACCTACGAGCTTCCGATCCTAGCGTCTAGCCGCTACAACACGGCGTAGTTGTGTGCCCGTAAAAATGTGAGTGTCCAAAATACGGATGTACAATATATGGAAGCACAATGTATGGATGTAATGACCTCTTGTTTATGACGGGCAAAATTCTGATAAATCCAGAGATAGAAGTATTTATTTAAGTAGCATCAATAGAAGTAGCAGCAACAGTTGCATTAAAAGTAGAAGCAACAAGGCGACGACGGACGTGACAAATAACAGCTCAAACACCGAGCAAAAACTAAGGCGTATGGAAACGCCGCAAATAAGGAGGCAAATATTTTATTGGAGAACAAACTCCAAGCACACAAACAAAGCCACGATATAACCAACGCTCAATCTAGGAGCCGGTTGAAAGAGGCAAGAAGTTTTTCGTTTTTTTTTCTCAACACCAGTACCAGTACCAGCAGCCACAGAAACAGCATTAGCACCAGTAATAGAGGTAGTGGTAAAAAATAGTTCTGAAAAGATTCACTTTTGTGCTCCGGCGTATCTGCTGGTGTGTCAACAGGGGAGATAGTTGCCCCATTACTTGATTACCTTTGGCACGTTTATGTCCAGTTTTCTCTCGGATATTTAAATTGATCCCAAATACTTATTCCTCTATTTGTCCTAAGGTGTTGTTTTAAGTGAGCAATGAAAAACTACTGAACGTAAATTCCCCGGTGAAATCGTAGCCATAAATGCAGAGTTAATTATGCAATCTCATGTAAATATTACTTAACAAAGCTACGTGTGTTACACCAGGTTGCTAAAATAAATGTAGTCTTTAGATTTGATTGAATTCATCTTCAGGTGTCGAAATGGGTCAGCGCTTGGAATCCAGACTACGTGAAATGTGACAATGTGAAATTTAGGTCAGTATATTTCAGATATTTTTTTTTCTTTCTGTCTAAAGCAGCTGGCGTCTTGCCAATACTCTGCATACAAATAAGTCAGATCTGTAAAACAGATGTGCACGCAACACTCAGGTTCTGGAACAAGACTAAAGTTCAGAGGTAAACAAACAACCAAAACTGTCCGTCGGAGTTTACAGCCGTAGAACGCGAAGAAGAAGAAGAAGATCAATGTCTTGAGGCGGATGAACAACCATAACTTTACCTCAGAGTTTACAGCCGGTGAACGTAAAGAAGAAGAAACTAATGATATGGTATAATATTATTCATTTGATATTAAATTAGTGTTCAATCTGTTAAAGGGTTCTCGTTGGCGAAGTGGTCAAAGCTCTTGTCTCTGCAAGCAGGTAGCCAACATGCGGAGAGACACAAAGCCATATGGGATATGAAATCCATGCTCTTGGTTTTCACTTATCTTTAATTTACCTTTCTTTTGTTAGGTACACTCACACAAAAAGCAATGCTATCAAGAGGAGAGACTGTACAGAAAAAAACAATGAACTTTATCGGTAGACAACATATCTAGTAGTTTAGCCATTTCACAAGACTGGCGCCAAGGAGGGCACCAAAGAGATCAGCGAAATAAAGATACAGCGGTAACAGAGCCAGTGGTCGACCATGCAGAAAATGGACCGCAGAGACATCAGAGACACTGAAAACACAATGAACAAAGGGAACAGAAGGGCCCGTTCCATAGATTCTTCCCCTGACACGGCGAGGCATTCCAGTAAAGAAAAAAGAACACTTACACCCTTCCCTTTTTCTCTCCCCCCCCCCCTCGCCTCCCCCCCCCCCCCCCCCAATTAAAAAAAGCTTTTCGGTATCATGAATTATGCTCGTCTTTGAAAGTGCCTCAGAATCTGTAGAGTAAAAGGTGAGATTACAAGGCCTTTTTTCCTTCACGATAGTGGCGCATCAGGCAACCTATACCACACATTAGCTCTCGATAACGGATGTGGCCAACATCATTCTGACCGCCTTTACTTCCGGGACATTTCTTGCTACCAGTTTACGCTGGGTCGACCTGAAAGTCACAATACGGATTCGAAATTGAAATGTTCAAGTCGGCAGAAAAAGAAAGCATCTAAATACTGTGTTATCGCGGCACCTATACAAACTGAACATCTGATTTAAACAAAGCGCACATTTTGAAAGGGAAATAACAGATAAATTGTTTCTACAGGCACTTAATATAAAAAAAAAGAATATCAGATGCACAAACGACGCTTCTCAAACATTAGGACTGTTTGTTCATCTGTATGGATGCGAATACTAGACAAATAAAGATTACATAAATACAGCTTTAAAAAACTTGCTGCAATTAAAATTAGGTGTGTGTGCGTGTGAGCGTGTGTGTGTGTGTGTGTGTGAAAGTGTGTGTGAGAACGTATGCGTGCCTGCGTGTGTGTGTGAGTGTGTGTGTGTGAGCGTGTGTGTGTGTGTGTGTGTGTGTGTGCCTGCGTGTGTGTGTGTGAGCGTGTGTGCCTGCGTGTTTGTGTGTGTGTGTGTGAGAGCATGTGTGTGTGTGTAAGCGTGTGTGTGAGCGTGTGTGTACCTGCGTGTGTATGTGTGTGTGTGTGTGTTTAGAATATAGTATAGGGGTTGGGAAGATTTATTTTAAAGGGAGGGGTGGGGAGGGGTGTAAGAAACAAACGCTGCTATATTAATATTGTCATAATCCTAGTTTAAGTTGTGTGTTTAGATATAGAGAAGTGTGTGCAGTTACTAGTTTGTGTTTGTTGGATTCCTGTTGAATTCGCATCCGAAGAATGTTTTCCTGAGTTAGCGGCTTTGATGTAGCAGCAGTCCCAGAAGGGGACAACTTTACAGAGCAAGGATGGTCTTCTGGGAAACTAGTTCTTGATTCACCTCTTACTTTCTTTATGTTTCACCCTCTTTATGTCGGCTCTGTGGCTAAGTCGATGCGAACGCTTCGTAATGCCGGGGTGCAGGGTTCGATCCCAGCTGCGGGCCATGCGCCTTGTGTTGATTTCGACACTGGTATCAGGGGGCCGACCGTCCAATAGGCAATGGCAAACTACTGGAGGTAAATTTGCCTAGAGAAACCACACAACAGCCAGAGGCTGCTAGGTTTGGTTCTGCAACGTCATGTAAAGGATACGCAACTAGCCATCATCCGCTTCACTGATCAAAACGCAGACAACTGAGCTTTTCTGCTCTCTGGTGCATGCAAAACGTGGGACCGCCATCTTTAAACTGCCATTACGACATCACCGCGCTAATCGGCACCGTGATATCAAGTGCTTAACGCTTAACACTCTTGACATTCTTAAAACCAATATTGACATGCTACAATATGTTTAGTTTTTGTCTTATCTATCACAATGTTAAGGTTTTCATTTAAAACCTTATTGAAGATAATCGTCCAATCATTACAGCTCTAAGTTGCGTGTCACATATAAAGTTCCCCAAAATAATTGACTTATTCGGTTGCACAGCATTTCTGTGAATTACTCTCGTTTTATTTCCATCCGAGAAAATATCCGTTTGAGTCATCTTGTGTCTAAACATCGGGCATCAATCCCAGATATAAGAAACGAGAGGAGTGTAAGGGTGTGTTAAAAATATATATCACATGTATTTCTTTTTTTTAAATCTACTTTTCTATGTCTTCCCTTAGCTACCTTTCTTTTCGTCTGTCAGTCAGTCTGTCTGTGTGTCTCGGCATCTGTGAGATAATGAAATGCAAACAACACTGCCATTTCTTGTGGTTCTATTATTCTTTTCTAGCCAAGAGCCGTTCAAGATTGCCGCAGAGCTGACATTCATTGGTCAACAAACGCCTTCATTAAAGGACACGCTCAACACAATAATCCTAGAAACCGCCAAAAGGTAATGTTGCTATCGTCAATGTTTCTAATTATTATCTTCAGTGACCTTTGTGGTCAATAACATTGAAGCAAACATCACTTCCATTTAAACAATTTAAATTATTAGGTCAAACTGGGTGCCTGGGTCTGTTAACTATTTAGGACCCAAACATAGTATCATGTTGTCATTAGCATTACTGTGAATCCCACCCTACATGTGATATGTTCCAGCCCTGTTCATAGCTGGTTACAGCATACTAGGAAATTTGGCTTTCCCAGAAGTTAGCGTCTTTGAAACCAATTCACGTTTGGGCTTTTGTTTTTCTTTTGGTTATTTATACTTATGGGTATTTCCTATAAAACCGT